>JAIUZE010002447.1:0-10917 GCA_022085475.1 Heliosperma pusillum | reverse complement strand
TGTTCGAAATTATAATAAGAGAGGCGTAGTTTAAATCTATCCGTTAAGTCAAGCGGGTTTAGTAAAATTTAATAATTCACATGTTAGAAGTTTTAATAATATAACATGTAATGAATATGTTGATTTTATGTCTATGTGATAAAGACTCTGTTTCTAGCCGGTTTGACCAAACGGGTTTGGTCAAACTAAGATCTAGTCAGCCCCGTTTTGACTGATGACCCGTCGCGGGACTCGGGTCGGGGATTTGTCTTAAAGTAAGGTTGTATTTAATTAATGAATTAGCCTTAGTAGATATGAGGCGATATGTTATTTGATTATGATTTATATGCAATTAGTCACATGTTAGGAAATGGTTTCCGTGACTGTTTAATGATATGGTTGGTGTCGTGTTGACTAAGTACCCATAGAGAATTATGAGTATATGGCGTCTTGACCATTCTAATTCTAAATGAGTATCTTGGACCATGACATTGATGGGCCCGTACTATCTTTAACGAGCATATGGAGTTTGCGGCTTGATAGCTTTTGTGTTCCCGGCTTGATGGATCTTCAAGTCGGGGCATGGCTGCCATGGTTTCCACTTTGGGAAATGGAGCCAGCTTTAGTACTAGCCAACCCCTTTGATGGATCTTCTTAGGGTGTACTCATGTGATTGTATCATGGGTCTTGGATGCGATGGATCTTCGCATTTCTCTGGGTCTGCGCAGTCTAGGTTTAGGGTTGAGTCGTATCTTGGACATGTTTCTGAGAGGAACCTCTGAGATAAGATATGTGCTTTGGATCTGGGCCATGTTATTAGTGTAACCGCTGAGCCTAGATGTGTGCTTGGTATTTGGGCCATGTTACCGGAGTGACCGCTGAGCCTAAATATTTAAGTATATCCTACCTCGTGGTATAGACTCGAGTTACAGAAGTCTTCTATTGACTGTCTAAGAACTTATGCCTGTTTGTAGAAGTATTGGTCTTTCATGTTTGTATGATTCTATGAGTTTTAGAAGGTGAGATGCAAGCCGGCTAAGATTGATAGAGTTTGGATTACGGTTGTTAACTGATTCACATGATTACGTGTTGATTAGGGTTTGAGTGTATCACGGCCATGTTTCTGAGAGGAACCTCTGAGCTAGCATACCAGCTTCCCTACCTCGAGTTATAGTTTATTATCGGTTTCACATGATAGCTTTCACATGCTAGGTTATTTGTTAGTTATCTGTTTCATAACATGAAAAGCATATCATATATGTTTAAGTTTTGTATTTTCCATATACATTGCTTTTATGTTATTCATGTTTCATCAAACTCGACATTTCGTGGCTGGGAGGACTCGGAGTTACTCCCCACTGACTGTGGCTTCCGTGTTTATATTTAATGCGGTCGAACAGGTGGTGATGCATACTTTGGGTACATTGACGAGCTAGCGAGCGAAGTATTTACCTTGGACCTATATTCGGTTATTAGATTGTATATTATTATACACTCTTTTATTTCCGTATTTATACGGGAGATATGTCTCCCGTCTTGTATAATTCTTATGTATAATATTAATTTGCTTTTGTAATGAACCTTTTTATTTATGACACCCTTCGTTATGTATTTAAATTATTTTTTTTCTTTCCGCAAATTTGAGGGTGTCACAATTTTGGACTTTGACACCTTGACACTTAAAGTTATATAACCCTTTAAGGAACACAACCTCACTGGTCTTACCCCAAAAAGTTAAGTAACTAAGGAGTTATGACGTTTTAAAGTCACTGTTCAGAATCTGTAAAACCGTAAAGTATGTATAAGATAGTAAACTTGTGTAAACCAAGTGTATAAGCTATAACTTGTTAAACCAAAAGCACCAACTTGATAAAATACTCTTAAATATTCTGATCATGAACGTATTTCGCTTTCTTAAGAATAAAACTTGGAACAAAACGTTCAAAATGGAAACATAACAAAAAACCGAGTAAAATGCATAAAATCAATTGAACTAGTTAAGGACCGTCTGGAATAATTTAGTAACGAGTACTTTATGTATATTGTAGACTCGGGATTTGTAGAAGAAGCACTTTAAACTTCTAGACCAGCTCATAAGGTAAGGGAAACGCTTGTCCATACACTATTCTTGAACTATTGAGTATTGTTTCAAATGTTATATTGTGTATAATGTTTATAATGGTTGTTATTATAAGTTTGGATTATTGTGATGAAATATTGAAAAATAATTGATGTTATTCTATCCTTTGAAGTGTTGAAATATAATAAAGGACTCATAACTTTTAAGAGTTTGAAAACCAAAACCGTTTGATCTTTTGTACAAGTTATGGAGATGGTTAATCTCAAGAAATGGATTTAATTGTTTGGAAAGGGTTTTGATTTTTGGTTTGAACGGTTTTGGTAGAGGGGTAGGTTGTTCCCAAATAATAAAAGGGGACCTCCTATACAGAGCTTTTGGTGGGGGTTAGTTGATCGAGACCCCGTCCTCTTATCTTCCTCCTTGGGGTTGGCCCTTGGAGGGGTGTGCACACTCGGGATTTTTGGACAGTTATTGTACATGGTTTGGTGAACCCCGTCTTATCCGGACTAGGGCGAGGGGAATCCTCTCCATACGGCCTCTATCCATTACTTACTAAAGAAAGTGAAGAAATGTTTTCTTCGAAGGAAAGTGTTTTAAGATTTGGAAGGACTAACTATTTTGGATCGGATTTCCTTATTTAGAAACTTGAACTTCTCAATGATATTCTACTTTCTTATGAATTCTAAATTTAAGTAAAACTCTTATTTACTTTTGGACTGTTTACCTTACTCAACATTATTGTTGACCCTCTTTTGTTTTTGTCCTTAATTGGAACTGCTATGACCACTATTGTGAGAGCAGATCGTGTGACAGGTAATTCAAGGAACTAGGACGTGGGAACCACGGGAGAGCGCGCGCGTTATTATTTTTATTGGAAACCAATGTTTAGACAATTATCTTTATTTTGCATCATCAAACTTATTCGCTTCCGCAAACATTTGGATTTGGTTGTAATCGGATTTTACTCTTTGGTTTTAATTCACGTGGACATTTACCCCTTTGAATTACATGATTTGAATACTTCTACTACAATTGGTTCAATTGTGACACATCCATGTTCCGAATTTTACATGAAAACTCTATTTTTAAATATAACGGATTATGGGGGTGTTACAATTCTAATTAAGAATTAGAACAAATCATTATTACAATAACTCATACACTCCATCTTGCATTGTTAAGAACAATGTGAAAATGACAACATCCCACCCATGTGGGGTGTGTGTGACCGGCTCACATAAGCCACAAGAGGGCTTGTTTTGCCCTCTTATTATATACTACAACATCTCATAATTTGCATGTATGCTTATCTCTCTAAAACCTCTTCATTCTCACACTAAACTTAAGAAGTTCATATAATACTTTGAGTTCATACATTCTAATAAGTTTACTAGAATAGTAAGAGAGTTATTAGAATTATTTAAGGGAGACTATATTATACTAGTGTAGTATTTTATATAGTGATAAAGTGTTGTCTTGGGTGCTACTAATAGGAGTGTTCTTATACTAAAAACTTGAAATTCATTCTCATCTTACTAGCTCAAGATCAATATTTGAAAGGAGTTCAAATATTGTGCCCATTTCCATATAATCAATGTAAGGAAATTGTTTCTTCTAATTCTTTTGTTATGCATGCTTAAGGTCTAAATGGTTTAAGAGTAAAATGTTAGTAATATGATATTAGAAATGTCTAATATCGAGTTTAAGAAACTTACAAGTGGTATCACAGCCTTAGTTGTTGCATGCATAATCGATTTTTAGTTTTTTCGAGTTATTGTAACTTAAAGAAAACTAGTAATTTGTGTTTTATAAGATAAAATCACAAAGTTATTTGCATGTCAATATATTCTGGTCCTAATATGATTTTAGGTCATTTTGATGATTTATGGAAGTTTATAGTGCTCAAATATGATTTTTAGTATTTTTATTACATTTTAATGAGTAAAATGGAGTTTAAAATGCTAAAAATAGTTAGACTTATCTTATGACCTTGAAATGTTTACTCAATATCACACATGCATTTTGCTTACTTTATGTAAAATTTCGTGTGAATTGGATTTATTTCGTATGATTTATGATTTTTATATGATAAAATGAAATGAATAAAGGTCAAATGGTTAAAAATACTTTCGCTTTGAATCTGACCATGAAATTTTAGTATGTTTTCACATGCACGTTTTCCTGTTTGACTGGAAAATGTGAGACTAATATGATTTGTCTAGCATGATATATGAATTTTTAATATAAACGTGGCATAAATAGTGACTAATTTAGCAAATATAGCTAAAATAATTTTCATGTCAAGAGAAAATTTTTCCTGGTTGCATAAATGTCCCATATTTCAGATCTAAAGTTGAAAATTTAATATGATTAATTTTTGCATGCTTTATGTATTTTATTTGATAAAACTGATAAAGCGCAACCACTTTTCTCAAAAACCGATTCGAAATTTTTAAATCATGATTTTTGACATTATGAATGTCATGGAAATGTTCAAGAATGTACAAAAATTTAAAATTCAAATTTTGAAATTATTATAATTAAATTTGGATTTATTTGATTAAAATATGATTTTAAAAGTCTTATTATGAGCAATTAAATACAACAAGTTGAATTATTGTCAAAAATTGAGTAATGACTAATTTTGAGGCCTAAATAAGTTGGGATAATTAACTTGGACTTAAATATGATTTAAGTTGTAACACCCGGAAATGTACCCTAGTATTCTAGTAAAAATATTTTACGGACACTTTTCAGCGAATTTTAGTTTTAATCGTAAATTTAATTTTCCGAGTCGAATTTAGAATTTCCGAGTTCATATTTGGAATTTCCGCGAGATTCCATGAGAATCCCGTCTTAAGGCGATTTTGACTTTTGTTGACTTTTTCCTTATAAATATCACACTACACTTAACCTATTTTCTCATTCACACAAACACAATCAAACTTACCTCCTTCCTTAAGAAACCCTTGCCTCCATAATATTTTCGATCTTAAAATCATCGTAGCTTATTCGTTCTTTGTTGGAATTCACGTAAGTTCGTCTTATTCTTCCCCTCTTAGCTTCCTCTATCCGTATTGGTAATAAAATTACCGTCTTTCTCGCTTTTTAAATTATCCGTCTTTCTCAAGGTGAATGATATTCATCTTTTATTATCTAATTGTTGTAGGTGGAGACTAGGAAGGTTTAGTAATCGATTAAAGACGCGTAAAGGTAACGGTGAAGGGTTACTCGATATCATTTACGTGTTTTACATGCTTATATGCTAGAAATCGTATTAGAATACGATTAGTAAGTTTAGGAATCATGTTATGGATGATGATTGTTGTTACTTGATGATTGTTGATGATGAATATTGATTGTTGATAGTTATTAGAAATGGATTATGAGAATTGGAAATGATAGGATTGAATTTATGTTGAAGGCTCACGGGTGAATTGGTAACACATGTCACGGGCGTGAAATACAAGTCACGGTCGTGACTTGTGCAGTTTGACTGCACTGACCCCTTTTCGTAAAATGATCATATCTCCTTCGTTACTTGCTTGTTTTGGGCTTGTGACATCCCGTTGGAACCGTAAGAGGATAAGCTATGACCTCCATTTGAAATTTTTGCATTTTCATATCTAGAACTATAGTTATTACAGTTTGAAGTGGACCCTTGTTTTAGTTAGTTTCCAAACTCGTTGTTTTGAGATAAGATCTATGTTCTTATTTATTATGCTTCATAAACTTGTTCAAATGCTTATGTATTATGTATTGATTCATTTTTATTATAGTTAAACTTATATAACTCCCTATTCTCATGTTTTGTGACGGTTTTTGCTATGTCCCACTTTGAGTCGGTTTTTACAAAGGTTACGGTTTGAGCACTATTTTTGTTATGTGCTTTGTACTCTCATTCCCTTGGCTAACTCCACGTTCGTAAGGCTGGAATGTCGGAACGGGGAGGTATCCTACTGCTTATTGCATGTGTTAGTGGGCATACGACGACGTTGTTGGGAGGCGAACGCTATGCGTTGATCGACCGGCCGTCAAATGTTGTGTACTTGCGAGGTGGTGTTATTTGCATGTAGCGTACCGCTTGTTATGAGGCTTGTGCTCTTTTCCGCCTCTTTCGTGAATTGTTCTACCGAATTTGGGGTACTCGGCCTATTGATTGACCGAGTCTTGGATGCAAAATGTCATCGCATGTCGAATCGGAAAATGGTTTATTCCGAGAGTCTGGCCAGGTTTACTTTAGGACCGGATATTTATATCGTCGTGCTACCAGGAGGAAATTAGTCTACATATACGAAATGTCTCGTGTATGAGTTCAGGGAAACGTCATATCCCGTGGATGCCTGTTAATCATACTTGCCATGTACACGATGCTAGTGCGTTTCATTTACCGTGAGAGATGTCGTCTTGTGTCGTCGTTCTTTGAATGCGTGATTTCATGATATTATTCATGGTCATTGCATGATTGGACACCGTCAATGTCTTGGTTCGTGAATGGATGATAATATGTTGGATTTACTGTGATCATCGCATGACTTGACTTGGTTTGTCTGTCGAGTCTCAATCTTATCAATCTTATACCGCTAACGGTGAGATGCAAGCCCTAGTGAGCGTATTCGGTTGCCTAAGAGTGTCTTCCCCGAGTCTTTGAATAACATGATGGATTCGGATTTGTATTCCATATGCTCTTATCTTTAATTATCGAATTGCCTATCTATTCTTATCGTATCTCACATGTATATCTATATGTATGCATGCTCTACTTTTGTATTTCCTTCTATGTACGTTTAATGTGATATGGCTGGGAGAACCCGGAGTTACTCCCCACTGATTGTGGCGTTCATGTTTTTCATGAATGAACAGGATGCTTGCATGGATGGCTTTTTGTTTATGCTATTTTTGGGTTCGGGTGTGAGCTAGCGGGCGTTGTCCCTGGAAGTTTCACCTCCTAGTTTTGCTAAACACTTGTTCTTTGCTAACATTTTAAGAGACCCCGTCTCTTTGTTGTATTTCCGTACATAGTTTTTAATATTTTGACACTCCTCGTTTTATTTAACTTGCATGTATAAAAGTTTTTAAAACTACCTATTTCCGCTATATAATTCACATGCTTGTATGTTTTATATTTCCGCATTCGCGAGGGTTGTCACATAAGTATTGTTTTGTGACTTTAAAGTGTTATTATCACGCATTTCCGTAAAACCGGGTTATATTCGGTATAAACCGTTAAATAGAGCGATTTGGCGTTTAATAACATGAGCTTGTTTTATACATATTATAATGCTGCATTTTTATTTTTATTTATGAATGTCATATTTTCAATTTATGAACGTCATATTTTCAATTTATGAACGTCATATTTTGGTTTATGTAATTTGGAATTATGTAATTTTTCCTTGTATGACCTTAGTTTTAATCGATATTGCCCGAAATGTATGGGAATATTGATTCGGTTGTAATTTATTGTTATCTCGTATCACTTTTATTGTATTATTTTATTTTACAAATGTATAATAGGAAATTATTGTAATTTTATTATATATTTTGTAACTAATTATAAAACCGGAGTTTCCCAAAGACGGTGCCATTCGGAAAGGAGTTCCGAGAGAGAGAGACGGTGACCTTGGG
Source organism: Heliosperma pusillum (assembly GCA_022085475.1). NCBI lineage: Eukaryota > Viridiplantae > Streptophyta > Magnoliopsida > Caryophyllales > Caryophyllaceae > Heliosperma > Heliosperma pusillum. The sequence continues at coordinate 3,230 of JAIUZE010002447.1, read as the reverse complement.
AGGCGTGCTTATGAAGTTCAAGGGACCAAAGGAGTTAATTTCCGAATTTTTAATAGATTATATGATTTTCTATTCCTAGGAAAGGCCATACTAGGAGTTTTAATTTATGCTTGCATTTTACTTAATATGTTTGCATGCATTGCCAAATCGCCATAACATGACATGCATATTTTATCGAGTATTCAACCGTGTCAATTAAAATTATCATTAATTCTTCAATTTAATTCACTTAAACGAGATAGATAATAAATTGTCATGACCTCTCATATTAAATAATTGAGATCAAGTCTTACCAAATGTTAGAATCCATGAATCCCAATTTCGCAAGGAAGTAGGCTCGGCTCACCGGGGTGCTAAACTTGTTACGTTGGGTAAGTGGGGTAATAAAAGTTATTATTTCGAAATTGGGATTGAGCTCAACGGAAGTATTCGCGACCGTAGCCGCATGTGTTCTGGGCTTAAGATAAATATTAAAGTAATATTATCGACCGAGAATTCTAATGTAGAATCGATTAAAGAGTTAATCCACCGAATTATGTTGATAAGGGATGAATCGGCTTACCGTGCCCAAGTTGATATGAATTTGGATCTCGGAATCATTTATGATAGTTGGGTAGAGGTCACTATATAAATGCTTAACTTGTTTAAAATGTTTGCAAGTTTAAAACGATAATTGTTAATTATTTCCTCCGTCTCCTTTTGAAGTTTCATTTTACTGCGATGGATACATCTCATTCTACCGTACCTATCACCATTGATTCATATCACAAATCATTTGATGAAATTTTCTCTCAAAATAATCTTGATACGACTAGAGAACTTCATTTGGGAATAGGTTCCGACGGGAATCTCAACTTTGTTACTTCCTCCAAACCCCCTTTGCCAAAACTTTTGGTGAAAGAGTCTTGGGAAGACAATCTCACCAAGAAGATGCAATCCTTGTCTTTGGAAGCAAGGAGAGATCAAGAGGCAAGTGGGAGTATTAGCAAGAAAAGTCTTGCACCTAAGATGAAATGGTTCAAAAATGAGAGGAAGAAAGGTAAAAAGTATAAGAGAAACGGAATAGGTAGTAAGACTACCAAAGGTCCGCAATTCAATGATGAATGCAATTATTGTCATGGCATGGGCCATTGGATGAGGAATTGTCCCATCTACTTGGAGCATATTAGAGATGGACTAGTGATTCCACTCGGTAATACTCTCTCCGAAATTTTTGTTATTGATATAAATTATACCTCCACCTCAACATGGGTATTGGATACCGGTTGTGGTTCTCACCTTTGTAATCATTTACAGGGGCTAAGAAACGTGGAGAAGCTAGGCAAGGGTGATGTGGATCTACGACTTGGAAATGGAATGGAGCTAGGGTAGCCGCCACTTCTAAAGGGACCTACGTACTTGTTTTAGCTAGTGGTTTTGAATTGTACTTGAATAATTGTTATTTTGTACCTTCTTTGTCTAAAAACATAATATCCGTAGCCATGTTAGACATGGAAGGTTTTACTTTTGCGATAAAAAACAATTGTTGTTTGATTTCAAATAATGACTTGGTCTTAAGCCAAGGTAATTCTATTAATGGTATTTATGTTCTTGAGACATCTAATTCAACAAGAGATATCTATAACATTCAATCAAAAAGACTCAAGTCAAGTGATCCAAATGAGTCATACATTTGGCATTGTCGATTAGGTCACATAAATGAGAATCGCATCAAAAGACTAGTATCGACTAGTATAATTAAACCGTTTAATTTTTAATCTTTTGGTATATGCGAATCTTGTCTCCTAGGGAAAATGACTCGTAATCCTTTTAGTGGTAAAGGGACACGAGCAAGCGAACTATTGGGCCTTATACATACCGATGTGTGTGGACCAATGACTATTTCTGCTAGGGGTAATTATGACTACTTCATTACATTCACATATGATTTAAGTAGATATGGGTATATTTACTTAATCAAATATAAAAGTGATGCTTTTGAGAAATTCAAGGAATTTCAAAATGAGGTAGAAAACCAATTGAACAAAAGGATCAAAACATTACGATCCGATCGTGGTGGTGAGTATCTTAGTAATGAATTTGATTCACACTTGAAGAATTGTGGCATTGTATCACAACTAACTCCACCTGGAACACCTCAACTTAATGGTGTGGCCGAAAGGAGAAATTGAACCCTACTTGATATGGTTCGATCTATGATGAGTCAATCCGAGTTGCCAGACTCGTTTTGGGGATTTGCAATCCAAACCGCCATAATATCATTGAATAAAATCCCGACCAAAGCAACCGAAAAGACTCCATATGAGATGTGGAAAGGGAAAGTCCCAAATTTGTCCTATATGAAGATTTGGGGATGCGATGCTTTTGTTAAGGTAAAGACCGATAGTAAGCTAGCCCCAAGATCCAAAAAGTGCATTTTCGTAGGTTATCCAAACAACTCTCGTGGTTACTACTTCTACAAACCTCAAGAAAACAAAGTGTTTGTGTCTAGTGAGGCTGTCTTTTTAGAAAGGGAACATACTTCTAAAAGCCAGAGTGGGAGAAAATTTGAACTTGACGAAGTTCAAGAGCCACAAACCGAAGAGGAGACGTTAGAAGATGTTCCTTCGTCGTCTAATTCTGTTGTTCTACCATCTGTACCTAGGAGGTCCGGAAGGGTTAGTCACCAACCCGATAGATACATAGGTATTATCGAAGAAAATAACAATTTTGACTTGTTACTTTTAGAAAGTGATGAACCCACGACCTACAAAGCTGCCATCTCTAGTCCGGATTCCAATTTATGGCTAGAAGCCATGAAATCCGAAATGAATTCTATGTATGAAAATAAAGTTTGGGACTTGGTTGATTTGCCTGAAGATGTAAGACCTCTTCAATGCAAATGGATCTTTAAAGTAAAGAATGGCATAGAAGGACATGATGATGTCTACAAGGCAAGGCTAGTTGCAAAAGGTTTCACTCAAATTCATGGTCTTCACTATAACGAAACTTTTACTCCTGTAGCCATGCTAAGATCTATTCGGATAATGTTAGCGATTGCCGCATTTCATGACTATGAAATATGGCAAATGGATGTCAAAACCGCCTTCCTAAATGGGTATTTAGAGGAGGAAGTGTATATGATACAACCCGAGGGTTTTGTAGTTCCAAAAGATCCTAACAAAGTATGCAAGCTTAAGAGATCCATTTATGGTCTTAAGCAAGCATCGAGAAGTTGGAACCATCGTTTT
>JAIUZE010002446.1:0-29889 GCA_022085475.1 Heliosperma pusillum | reverse complement strand
ACGAGAGGTGTCAAAAAGTTACAACCTAAATACGGAATATACAAATAAGAGACGTGGTCTCTTCAAATGTTAGCAAAGAACAAGTGTTTAACAAAAACTAGCTACTATCGTCTAGAGGTGAACTTCCAGGGACAACGCCCGCTAGCTCACACCCGAACCCCAAAATGTCATATCCAAAAAGTCATCCATAGCAAGCAACCTGTTCATCCATGAAAAACATGAATGCCACAGTCAGTGGGGAGTAACTCCGGGTTCTCACAGCCATATCACATCAAACGTACATATAAGGAAATACGAAAGTTTCAACGTAAAGATGCATATATAGATATACATGTGAGGTACAATAAGAATAGATAGGCAATTCTATAGATAATGATAAGATCATGTGGAAATCAAATCCGAAACCATCATGTTATTCAAAGACTCGGGAAGGACACTCTTAGGCAATCGAATACGCTCACTAGGGCTTACATCTCACCGTTAGCGGTATAAGATTGATAAGATTGAGACTCAACAGACAAACCAGTCAAGTCATGCGATGATTACACAAAATCCAACATACTATCATCCATTCACGAACCAAGACAATGACGGTGCCAACTCATGCCATGACCATGAACAATATCATGAAATCACGCATTCAAAGACGACTCAAGACGACTCAAGACGACTCAAGACGACTCTCTCACGGTAAATGAAACGCACTAGCATCGTGTACATGGCAAGTATGATTAAAAGGCATCCACGGGATAAAGCGTTTCCCTGAACTCATACACGATGCTACATTTCGTATATGTAGACTAATTTCTTCCTGGTAGGAACGATAATTAAACGGCTCCTAATCTAAACCTGGCCAGATTCTCGGAATCACGTTTTCCGATTCGACATGCGATAACGTTTCGCATCCAAGACTCGGGCTTATAATATATATATGCCGAGTACCCCAAATTCGGTAGGTCAATTCACGAAAGAGGCGGAAAAGAGCACAAGCCTCATAACAAGCGGTACGCTACATGCAAATAACACCACCTCGCAAGTACACAACATTTGACGGCCGGGTCGATCAACGCATAGCGTTCAACTCCCAACAACGTCGTCGTATGCCCACTAACACATGCATTTAAGCAGTAAGATACCTCTCCGTTCCGACATTCCAGCCTTACGAACGGGAAGGTAGCCAAGGGAATGAGAATACAAAGCACAAGACAAAAGAGTGCTCAAACCGTATCATTTGTAAAAACCGACTCAAAGTGGGACATGGCAAAAACCGTCACAAAACATGTGATACAAGCGAATGAAATATCATATATCCAAAACATGAATATTATAAGTCACTACGTAAAATTATACGATAAACGAATCATGCGAACTATTATAAATTACGATATTTAGAAATTTCAAGAAGAAAACACAGCCGTGTTCCAGGCCGGGGTGGAGGGAGGCGGCCGGTACCCCGGCTCGGAGCACAACAACACACAAAAAGCAAGTTTGGAAACTAACTAAAACAAGGGTTCACTTCAAACGGTCATAACTAGAGTTCTATATATGGGAATGCAACAATTCCAAGCCGAGGTGATAGCTTATCCTCTTACGGTTCCAACGAGTGGTCACAAGCCCAAAAAAAACAAGTAACGAAGGAGATATGAGCATTCTACCAAAAAGGGTTGGTGCTGTGAATTTGCACGAGTCCACCCGAGAACAACAACACTATTTCTATCATTTCCAATTTTCATAATTCACTTCAATCAACTATCAACAATCAATATTCATCATCAACAATCATCAACTAACAACAATCACCATCAAAATCATAATTTCTAAGCTTTCTAATTGTATTCTAAATACGAATTCTAACATGGAAATCATGTAAAAAACGTAAATGATACCGAGTAACCCTTCACCGTTACCTTTACGCGTCTTTAAACGGTTACTAAGCTTTCCTAGTCTCCACCTACAAACAATTAGATAATAAAAGCGGAATATCATCCACCTTGAGAAAGACGGATAATTTAAAAAGCGAGAAAGACGGTAATTTTATTACCAATACGGATAGAGGAAGCTAAGAGTCGAAGAATAAGACGAACTTACGTGAATTCCGACAAGAAACGAGTGAGCTAGGCGAATTCTAAGATCGAAATCAAAGAGGGAAAGTTTTGGGGATTTCTTAAGGAGGAAGAAAGGTGAATGTGTTGTGTGAATGAATATTAGGTTAAGGGAGTAGTGTGAGTATAAGTAAAGGGTGAGTCGGAAAGTCAACGAAAGTCAAAGGCGGCTTAAAAGTCAAGAAAAGTCAAAGACGACTCAAAAGTCACGAAAAGTCAAAGACGACTCAAAAGTCAAGAAAAGTCAAAGATGACTCAAAAGTCACGAAAAGTCAAAGACGACTCAAAAGTCAAGAAAAGTCAAAGACGACTCAAAAGTCACGAAAAGTCAAAGACGCCTTAAAACGGGATTCTCATGGAATCTCGCGGAAATTCCAAATACGAACTCGGAAATTCTTAATTCGACTCGGAACATAAAATTATAGATTAAAACTTAAATTTGCTGAAAAGATTTCGTAAAATATTTCTACTAGAAAAATAGGGTACATTTCCGGGTGTTACAAGTTTGGGTTCTCTCTTGGGTGCATATAAAATGAGGTCTTCTAGTTTGAAGATTACAAGGAGGATCATCTATTTCTTTCTAGCACAAGAACAACAAGAAAGGTGTTTCTTGTTGTGCCCATATAAACCGAAATTTCCCTATGTAAGGAAATTTCTTCTTACTTTTTATTATGCATTTTAATTTGCATGCATGTTACATAGATCTTTATTAAACACTAAATTAACAAGTAATTTAGTAACTAATTAGAGGAGTCTGATTTGGGTCTATGAACTTTCAGAAGTCACTATAAGCAAGTGACTCGTTAGCTCTTGCATTGGGGCCTGGGTTTGACGGTATTCGCTCAGTCAAGTACTGGAGCTTGCCGTCAGCAATGGCTGCATTCCGTAATGCCGCCTCCCAGTCCGCAAAGTTTGAACCGTCATTCTTCAGTCGCGTGGACTGATTCATGTGGTCCATGAAAGTTTTAAGCCAGGACTCGCGTGCGAGTGTGGCACTTGGCATAGGGACATCATTATGGCTAACCATTTGTTATAAGCAGTATTATCAATATAAAACGAATTCTACACTGCGAAAAAGAAGAAAAATATAACAATAAGCATACTCATCGATATGAATTAAGTCTAGTGCAAAAACTTGTTTAATGCGAAGACTCAAGCATTTATACAACTGACCTCTCTCAAGAATTATATAAATGATCCCAAGACTCAATTATCTGTAAATTGATAAGCCAACCTGTTGGCTAATTCTACCTTTAGAATTCTTGGTCGATAAATTTTTTATCTTTAGTTCATCATAATTACGATAAACTCTTCGAATTATAATGTTGAGGTAAAATAAGTCAACACATACTACTTACCCAAGGTAGAAGGGGTCATATGGAGAGTAAGGTCCTATATGCGGATATGCCTACCGACGAAGAAGGGATTCATAGTAGTTTGGCTTATAAAGACTAGTCTCAATTTTAGGTTTTAGAGGAAGATCCCATCAACTTTATTTCAATTCATTTTAAGTGAACGAATATCTAGCATGCGGGAATGAATAAACTAAGATGATGGCTTAAAATTCGTGTGACATATTTATGTCCATGATAACTAACATCCAAACTATATGAGTCAATTTTCATGCATTTTAGTAGTAGGTGGTTTGGTTTAGGCGGAATATGATGCACTAACTATCATGTGATGAAAAGCAACAAGAACGAAAAATACGTAAAATTACAAAGTCCTAGTGTGTCCTATCTACCAAAATGAACAAAATACAACTTTGGAATCCATCCAAATAGGACCCGAAAAGCTTGTCTTGATGTTCCATCTTGGTCCATGTAGCAGGAGTGAGCAATCCGATCTCCATCTTTAGTCTTCTCAAATTACATTTAATAAATTACAAAGTATAAACCTATTTACATTCTAATTTAAAAAACATAATTTCAAAGAAAACAAAAGGAGATTCGAGATCCCAAAATTACATCAAGATCATGTTTCCATCATTACGAAAACATAATCAACTAAGGCCACACTAGGTAATACAAATTACAACCAATTGCAAAAATACGTAAATAAACCATTCAATAAATCATTCAACAAAATAAAATGCATCAACAATAAATTAGTCATTCAAGACATAATTCCTTAATTATGTAGAGTAATTTATCCAAACCACCTATTTTAAATGATCAAAATTATGTGACAATTCCTTAATTACTCACAATAATTCCAATCAAAACATAATCCAATTTTAATTCATATTATCGTATAATATGAATTAATCCAACCTTATTTTAAACCTTTTTAAAATAATTGGGTATCCAATAATTGTGAACTTTTTCACAACAACAATCATACATTATCATTATAATGCATAAACAAAAAAATTCAGCCAATAATATAAAAAAAAGGAAAAACCGAATTAATTTTTTTTTTTATAAAACAGCAGCCACGTTTTTTATTTATTTTACAAATTAAGCATGTTAATTTGATGTTGCTAATATTATAAGATCGGCACAATTATCAACATTTAATCATTATTAAACATTGAAACAAACTAGATGATTCAATTGAACATCTTAAAATGAATATCTAAATCATGATTAAATCGATTATCTTAATATTTGACTAATCATAATTGATTTGAACATCATTAAAATTAATGAATCATGATGCAAAATAACAATTTAACATCATGTATACCGATACAATTTAACAAATGTTCATAAACATTCAAAACAATTTCCATTTACATTTTAATTTAATCCTTATTAAATTAAAACATCTACAAATTTATTATATTGTCATCTTAACAATTTAAAACAACAATATCAATAAATCAAAATGAAAACATGAATCAAAAACAAAAAAAATATATACACGGCAAAAAATAAATTTAGCCGAAACAATAATAAAAAAAATAAATACACGGCTATTTTTAAAAAAATTGGACCGAATTTTTTTTTTTTTCATCATTCATGAAAAATCATATATAATAATTTCGTAGCCTTGGCTCTGATACCACTTGTGGGAAATATCGGTATATTTCATACATGAATTTTAAGGATTATAACGAAATTATAATATATGAAATACGAGTCATAAACGAAAAGCATAAAGATTAGAATCAACCTTTGGTCCTAGCAATATGGCCTAAGAACAAATATCGAGATCGATATACTCCTAATTGTTGCACCCAAGATGCTCTGAGATATGCCTTTTTCTTGTGCTAGAAAGAATACAAAAAATACTGATGATTTTTGTGTCAAGTTATGAATAATGAATCATGTAGAGAAGATGAGTTTATAAAAAGCTCTCCTACTCCTCTTTTTGGCCGTGCAAGTAGTAGTAGGGTAGAGGGAGGAGTCTTCCCCCTTCTTCTTCTACTTGTTTTAGGAAGTGGAGTCAAGGTAGGAGTCTTCTCTCTTTTATATATTTAATGTATAATATGTGTATGTATTATTATTGTCATTTGTCACATATTAATAAGTCCATACAACATTTTGCATTTTGATTTATTAATACCGGTCTGACATCATTTATTATGACAATATCGTATAATATATACGTCAATTATAAATATCGTATATTTATAATTTGCTAATTAAATATAACAGTTTATATTTAATTACGAATTAACAGTTAATTCGTTTAAGCTTACATTATTTAATCGTATTAAATAATTACATTATATACATTCATTACATATAACAGTTTATATTCAATTACGAATTAACATTTAATTCGTCTCAGCTAGTATTATTTAATCGTATTAAATAATCGTATCATCATTACATTGACTAACCTTTTAGTCATATATATCGACTAACCTTTTAGTCATATAAGGCATCAATATGATTATATTTTTCATATAATCACATCTCTCAAACACATCCTTTAGGTGTGAATATTAGGGACTAGTTGATCACCGCCATTAAGATGACAATAACGTCAAACTTCTAGCAAGCCAACCGTTCTCGATAAACGTTAATCAACTGATAAGAATACTAAGTATACCCTGTGAACCTGTAAGATATTTATACACGTTATGACACTAACTGTGGAGAACACTAGCTCCAACATGCATTACAACTGTAACAACAGAAACAACAACAACATCATAAGCACTATATACTGCAATAATAATCAGCAATAATAATCAGCAGAAACCAAAACATGGCTAATACCTCACATTATAAACCACCTCAGGTTCGGGGACGTTTCTTGCCCGACATAGTTTCTTCGTTAACCCAAATACCTTCACCATGATCATCACGCATATAGATGCTTTCAATGTTATCAAGATCAGTGTCAACATCGTCGAAATAAGATACAGTGGTAGAGTGATCCATTCCCTCAAATACGACATACTGATTATTATCCCCACCATTATCGGGTGCACCCCGTCTACTCCTTATTGATAGTACAACAGACCATTTCTTATCCATAAGATCGGTGACATAGAACACTTGTTTAGCTTGGGATGCCATTATGAACGGATCATTCTTATTATTGCCAACCTTATCCAAATTGACCAACGTAAATCCTATTTTATCCTTTCGAATACAATTGTTGTTGTTATCAACCCAGTTACATCGAAACAGAGGTATTGTGAAATTAATGTAATCTAATACCAATATTTCTTGAATAACACCATAATAAAGGCATTTTCCCCAAATAGGTTTTTTATCTTTTGAAGTAGCAAACTGCATTGCCTCAAATTCAGAACTCACACACTATTTTGCATTGTGCTCAACTCATCTTGCTCGCGGGTGTAAAAATTGTATCTATTAATAGCAAAACTGCTGAAAAAAGTGGCCCTGGCATTTGGGCCTAAACCAAGACGTAGTAACCTAGGAATGATGTCATCGCCATACAAATTCTTATACTCCAAGACAATATTTCTAAACCACTCTCCAAACGTCTTCTTATGCTCGTTTGCCATCCACATCTCGCTATTGTTTGGGTGATCGTATTTGAGCTCATCTTTGTGTTGTTCAATATAAGGTTGCACCTCATCTTCGTTGTTTAGCACATACGTATGTGCTAAATGCAACATGTCAGGTGTCACAATTTTTTCAACCCGGCCCCCCTAATACCTTTTCTGGTCATCCAGTCACTATGACGATTCTTTGGAACGCCAATTAACTACTCAGGGGATAGATGAGCGTAACAATATGCAAGAGCTTCGTTTAAAATAGCGCGTTCAGCAATACAACCTTCTGGACGATACCGATTAGATGTATAGTCCTTGTACACTTTCATCAATCTTTCGAAAGGATACTGGTATCTCAAGTACATGGGCCCAAGTTACAAAATTTCCCTAACCAAGTGAGTGGTCAGGTGAATCATGATAGTGAAGAAAAAGGGTGGAAAATACATTTCAAAATGACAAAGAGAGGTGAAAACGAGGTCCTGCAATGAATCCGAACCATCGGGATCGATGACTTTATCGCATATAGACTTGAAGAAGAGACAGAATCTAGTAATAGCATATCGTACCTTTTCAGGTAAAATAGAACGAATAACCACGGATAGTAATTGTTGCATCAAAGTGTGACAATCATGTGACTTTAACCCGATGAGGTTTAGGTCTTGCGTGGACACAAGGCTTTTGATGTTCGACGAATAACCATGTGGCACTTTAATTCCATTCAAGCATGCACATAACTCTTTTTTCTCATTCCGTGAAAGGGTATAAGCTACTTAATATTTTAATTTAGGGAAGATTGAGTCAAACATGACAAAGGTCCTAAACATGTCGCTAGTTCTCTTAGGGAAAAGGTATAAGGGAACCTAGCCGTTCTAATTTACACACAAAGCTTTAATTTATTCTTAAACATAACATTACACAAATGTAATATACAAGCATTTGTAAATTAGAACAAGTCATGTTAAGAACTCCATAAATGATTCATAATCGTCAACAATTCATAATTGTAGTTTTTGAACATCTTATGCAAAAACGTAATAAGATAGGTAGATGTTCATATCATACTATGTATACAACAAATAAAGATTCAAAATTAAATTAATACAACTATTGTAACAATTAATCAATCAATCAAATTGATTAAATACCAAATACAATTATGAAAATAACAAAATCATAATTTTTAACTAAAAAGCACCTGAAAGTCTATTAACACATCAGAATTTGGTTAAAAAATGTCAGAATTTAGAACGTCGTTTACACTCGAAAAACAATATTTTTACAGCCAAAATCCGACAATCAAAAATTGTGAACAATAATTTTCCGAAAACGCGCATGAACAGTTGTCCGTGAACAATACCGCGTGAATAGTAACATGTGAACAGTAATTTTTCTTTAATCAAATTAAAATAAAAAATCATTAACATAACTAAACACTTTAATCATCTAATCAAATTAGGGTTTGTTGCCTATCTTATCTAATTAGTTCTAATCAAATTGAGATTTTAAGACAATCTTAAAATAAGGTTTCTTACCAACAAATTAAGGGTTTTTTCAAATCAATAAAATTAGGGTTCATTCTAATCAAACTCAAGGAATTCATCATAATATTAAATATTATGATACAATGCTACATCATACATGATACAACCCTAAATTTAATATTTAACAACATACAACAATAGCATATAATTGAACTAATTTAATTTTAGAAAACCCCAATCTAACAATACTAGAACAATCACATAGTTACGACAATTATATCTAAAGGTGCAACCTTTTAATCTAATATTTAACAATACATGTTCGCTCTGATACCACTGAAGGATTCTGTAATGATTTCCAAAGATTTGAATTATAGAATCCTTAAGATCTCATGCATGTTAAGTATTAAGATTAAACAAAAGGGTGATTAGCAAACTTACTTGGATGCGGAAAAATTCAAATAAGATGCTAATAAAAGAAGTATAATAAAACCCAAATTGCATATTCTTGAATAATAATATAACCCATGAGTCCGTCTCACAATAACACCCCAAGTGTTGCGCCTCTACCGGTATCCACACAATATGAGTGTGTATGCTAGTACAAACTTTATGAGCAATTTTCTTCCCTCTTACTCCCTTGAAATCTTACTCTTAAGAATAACTCATAATAAACATCTCCCCTTATATCTCTATATATAGGGAGCTCAAAGAGAATCCTACACTATCTAGGATTAGGAAAGTATAATAAGAATAATATTTTATTATTCTTATTCTCTTAATAATTAATCAATATTAAATATAATATTGCCCAAAACGCATTTAGTGTGTGACCCTGTAGGATTGACTAATACTACCCGAGTCCCAACTCATTTAGGGCTCATACTACAAGCGGCTCCTAGCAGAATATTGTAGCCACATAGAATTAATCGATATACAATATTCCAGACATAAAGGCAAACTAACTCCTCCAGCCTAGGAGGGCGGAAAGTACTTGTTGTGAAACGCTTCTTTCATGTTGATCCAAGTACGGATTGAGTTTGAAGGAAGGTAGAAGAGCCAATCTTTGGCCGAATCTTGAAATGAGAAGGGAAAAGGCCGAAACTTAAATTGGTTCTCCGTGATTCCGTTGGGGATTTCTCCTTCACACATCATGTGAAACTCTGAAAGGTGTCTATTTGGATCGTCGCCCCTTAAACGCAAGGTTAATGTTTGCATCTACTGGAGGATAAGCAATACATTATTTTTGTTGTTCAAGATTTGGTGCTTTTAACTCCCGGATTGTGCGATTTCGGTTCCCCCTATTCATAGTGTTGTTTAGGATATTTAACTCCTAAGGGCTCTATGAAGGTGGGTTAGGAGGTCTTCCTCTCGATTTTGAGTCTCCAAATGATTTAGAAAGGTTTGATTTTGTTCATTTTCCCACTTGATTTTGGTTATTCAAATTTTATGTAGGATTTGTGAATGAGTTGGTAAAAAACCATTCTATGGTATCCAAGAAGTCTACCCCTACTTCGAGTTCTAGAGGAAGACTTTGTGACCTAGGTATGAAACTACACATTTAAAGCAAACACTTTAGTAACTTCCAATTACTTGTAAAGTAAAAAGAAGAAAAAAAGATTAATACACAATAAACACTAAGTTTAAGACAACTACTAATCACAATCAAAGAAACACAAGAATTAAAATATAATTTAGAAAGTATATCTATCTTTGTTGTCTTTCCCGGCAACGACTCCAAATTAGACGTGCTAATTACCGGTGTCGTTAATTCCGAAAACTAACAAGATCAAATAAAAATTTATAACTACCTAACAAACACTAGACGACTAGGCCCAATTAAGAGTAGTATAATTCAAGTAAAGGGTCAAACCCGGGAAAATTAGAATTAAAGCTATGAAAAAGTAAACTAAAGACTAATTATTAATTATGAGACTAATGACAAACCTAACCATAGTAATTAAATATATTAATACACTATGGCTATTAACAACGGGAAACTATGTTGAACATATAACAAGAGAGGTTTGGGATAACTAGTAGAATGAAAGTCTTCAAGATGCAAACGTTTGGTTGAGACAAATCAACAAACACTAAGTAAGCAACAAAAATAAATAAGAGAGAAAATTGGTGTAACTCATCCATTCAAGGAACAATCTACGTAAGATCATGCAAGAATATCAATCCCTAAACTTATTAACGTACTACAACCTTAATCCCACTCTTAGTGACTAACATCTAACCCAATGTGTCATCCCTTCACTACACAAATCAACTAGCATCTAACCCAACACTAGATAAAAAGATAGAGACTTTCAGAACAATGAATATATAGAATCAAGAGTATGAACACTCAACACTAATCTAACCCAACTAGTGAATAATGTCTAGTAATAGCCACTCACAAGATTTAAAAGCTAACCCGTTTAAGACAAGATACAAGCTTGCTACTATATATTGCACAAATGAACTTATTCATACAACATTAGCATAAGAAGAAGGTCAATAAACATAAAGATAATCCAACTTAAAGATTAAACATTCAACAATTTCATAAAGACAAGATAAAACTACTAATAAGAAAGATAAGGGTTAAATTCTTACAATTACTAGGAAAATATTGGAACTTTGAATATAATTACACCAATATGAAAGTTTAGTTACCCATAATCTTCATTACAAAACCCATAAAAATGAAAGCTAAAATGTTAGATGCAAGTAAGATATATGAGATCCAAATATCTTAAATTTTATTTTTTATATATTACAGGTACGCAAACCTAGGAAACATAGGGAAATGAGCCTCCAAAATTAGAAAAGACGGAATTGCAAGCAAAGGAGCTTGAGAAGGACGCAAGCTGCGTCGATTGATGCAGATTGCGTCATGGGACGTTGACTGCGTTGCTAGGCGCAACCAACGTTTGATGCTGTAAGTTTACTTCTTTTGCCAATTCTCTTTTTGACTTCCGTTGACCACCCTTCTTGCTTGACCCTTCCTTCAAGTTGACACCTAGGATGGTTATTCTTGACATCCCGGGTTTGACCTCTGTTGACCTGGGTCTTGGACATGACTTTGAGTTTGATTGACTTTTGTTGACTTTTTTGTTTGACTCTTCGGTAGGCCTTGATGACTTTTCTTCATGGCTTCTGAAAGGAGTGCATCGTCAATTCTATACAATAACCGACTCGATACAAATTGTTTGACCCAAATTTCACAAAATTAACCTTGATATAACGCGGAAAAAGACTCAATGAAATTACAACAAATCCAATGGAAACTAAGTTTGCATGAAACTCATACTAACAACTCTTATATAACGCGTAAAAAGACTCAATAAACCTAACTAAACATGACACAATTGAGAGTTGTCATCATCATACCAGAAGGATTTGAGTCTAGAGTGGTCTTTTCATGCATAGTATCAATGCTTTGCATGTGCCATTTGTTGGATTAAGTGTCCTCCACAATAGTGCATATATATAATAGATCTCATTTAGAATATACGTGGCAAGATTAGTATATTTTCATACTCCACGTCAGTTGATTAACGTAAATCGGTAACGCTCAGCTGACTAGAGTTTGACGTTATTGTCGTATGACGGCGGTGATCAACTGATCCCTTTAGATCACAACTATAGGATGAGCCCCAAATAGAATACTAATTACTTGTATACGATACAATTTAATTAGAACATTACATATATTTGATATGTACGTTTAGTTACGAGAGTTATTTATTGGAAATTGAGTTAGGAACTCATCCACTTAAGTTTATTAGTCACTTATACGATAACTGACTGAATAAATTTTATGTCTTATTTTAATACGATTAAATAAGATTTAATTTAGTGATTAATCGTTAATTCATTAAATTAGTTGAGGTTATGCATATATTTTGAGGTAGAGGTAATTAGTTAATTATATTTACAAGAATTTCTAAAATAAATTAACTGGGCATTGTGGGACCCATTA
The DNA here is from genome assembly GCA_022085475.1 of Heliosperma pusillum. Taxonomy (NCBI): domain Eukaryota; kingdom Viridiplantae; phylum Streptophyta; class Magnoliopsida; order Caryophyllales; family Caryophyllaceae; genus Heliosperma; species Heliosperma pusillum. Next base: position 17,412 of record JAIUZE010002446.1, on the reverse strand, counting down.
TAAATTGATATATTGGAAAAATATCGCTTAAAAGTTAAGAACATATTGTTTATTGATTTGTGTCATATAATTGTTATATGATCAAATTAACACTTCACTATACAAGATAATTAAACATATAATTATAAGTATTTGTGGGACAAACATCAAAAATCAAAATGGTCCATAATGGACATATGATGGCCGGTCATGACATGTGAAGAAGAGAATGATCATTGTTCTTTTCTTACACAATACTCCATTTTGATTGTGACATGACTTTCATGCTTTAATCATCAATAAATTACCTACACTCTACCATCTTACACAAAGAATAAAATGAGCACAATGGAGCCCTCTTGGAGCTAATGAGTGCCGGCCACATAGGCCTATATATTGAATAAAAGTTGTTCAATTTTGCACCACTTGAATTCATTCTTATGCTTATTTTCTTCTTCTCTCTAAAAACCTCCAATATCTCTCTAAACTCACATGGAAACTAATATTTATGTCATATTACTAGTGTAGTAATACAATAATATTAGTATTATTATATCTTACTTATTATCTAGTTAACAATAAGCTAAGATTATTTGGGTTGATTCTTGGGCGCAACAAGAAGGAGACCTTCTACTTTGGAGGTTGGTTTATGGAGGATCATCCACTAATTCCATGCTCAAGAACAATAAGAAGGAATTTTTATTGTGCCCATATTGAACCGAAAATTCCCAATGTAAGGATGTTTTCGTCTTATCTTTTCTTTTATACTTTTATATTTGCATGCATGATAACTAGATCCTAAATCATTAAGTTAATGTAATTTGATGAACTACTTAGAGGAGTCTAATTAGAGGTCTAGTAATTTCATGTGGTATCAGAGCTCAATTGTTACATGCATGTTGATTTTAAGCATTAAAATCGAGTTATACGGTAACTTGGGTAAAATTGAAAATTTGTGTTAAAAAATGGTTTGCACGAAATTTTGTATCTGCATGTATACCTACTGACCTCAAAATAGATGTGGTCAAATTTGGTAATTTTAGGGATTGATTTGCTATTTATTTTGATTTATGGCCTTTAAATCATGTTAACATGCATTTTTTATGTTAAAAGTTAACTAAAAATAGTTGCATGTTGATTCTGGTCATGAAATTTTTAAATGATCTCACATGCCTGTTGTACATATTGTATGTAAAATTTCGTGATTTTTAATTAAGTTTTGCATGATTATTGATTTTTATGAGATAAAAGTCAATAGAGTGAGATTATTATGTTCATAAAATTGAAACGTCCTGCTCTGGTCTTAAAATTTTTTGGTACATTTTATAATCTGATTTATATCATCTTGGTGAAATATTTTGGTACATAGTAAAATGTTTGTATGACTTTTAAAAACAGTATTGGCTATTGTAGTGAGTAATTTTTTCATGGTATTTGTTTGCCATCCGATTCTGGGATTATGAAAAAATACAAAACTATTAATGGTTCATAGTCACTCAATCCTTAGTAATTCTCTCAAAAATTATCGAGACGGGAAAGAGTGCCTTTTGGCACTAATGTCTCCCGATACAATTATTAATGGTCTATGTTTTTTCTTACTATTGAGAGCTAATATGTGGTATTATTTAATATGTTTGACTTAGTGTCGACAAGAGAGTAATATGGAGATAATATTAATTTGGTTCATGTTTGTTTCGAGCCAAATAAAATTATTCTGATCATCAATTCGAGTTATATGTGTGTTTCTTGCATCTAATGTTAATTCTTGTCCTTTGTGGATTTAGAAACATAGTGGGAATTTTTATAACTCGTAATTGTTTAATCCATTGTTTGTCGATAGATTATTTACCTTTAGCTATGCTAAACTATATTTCAAATAGGCTTTGTGCTACTTTAATGTGTTAATTCTCTATGCACTTAGGGTGCATGATTATTTTCAGTAATTAGTTTATTGAAAATCACGGATTTTTATTTAACCTCTTGTTAATAGTTTGTTATGGCTATGTGTTTGGTCATAATATTTATGTTCACCACATTACTTTTATTCGTCTGCTTGATTACATATATTTTTCCATTTGTTCATTGTCTTATAACTTTTTTATTTCAATCTATTTTTATTTTATTTGTGGATAGTTAAATGTTAAGAATATCATGAGACCGTATGTTTTTCCTTCTTCATTTGAGATGATTCACGCCTTATGACCGTGTAGTCATTATTTTGTCATTTTGTAAAGTGTTTGATATGTTCAAACATTTTATGATAAAAGTGAAAATCGACTTCGAACTTAGAATAAGAACTCTTGGTTTATGTGTTGGTTGTGAATAACTCTTTGATATGTTCAAATTGTGAAAGAAGAAATTTCTGTGCGTTGATCTTACGATTCCAACATTATGACAATATGTTGTTTTAATTGAGGAATTGTACATCATCACTTGATATGGTTGAGTGAAGGATTACGCTGATCAAGTTTTTTTTGTTTAAAGGAGGATTCCTTAAATATGTTTTGAGGAAATTTTGCTTGCTCAAATAAGTTTTGGGTAATAGATTGGTCATTCATGCCTCAACATTTATCAAACTTTGTGTTTAGGTGACCCACAATATTTATTCACTTGGATACGTTTCTAAGTCTTGGCGAAGATTAGTAGACATTTGCCTTGTATTCGTTACAATGCAAAAAACTATCTTATGGTGAGTGGGAGAATTTGTAAACTCATTGAGAGACCAAGGATAGTTTAACTTATCTTTATATTCAGAAAATGGAGTAGTTCCATGATACGAGGTAAAGATGAGAGTTTGTCTACTAATGAGCAAATATTAACTTGTATGTCAAGTTATATGGATTAGTATAAGATCGGTTCTTATGGGGTTTTGCTCATTACGGAGGATAGTGGGAGTTTTTCGTTCTATTCGGTTTTTTGTACCACTTTTAGTAAGTGGGAGCTATTACTTTAAGTAAGTGAGTTTTTTTTTGCCAAGTTATAAAGAATGGATTATTAGTATGAGAGTAGATAGACATTGTTGCAATGTGGTTATGATAATAAGGTTTAAGACAATTTTGAGATAAGTTCTCAAATGGTAGGTTTTGTTCCGTTTTCTTCTAATTTTGGTCATGTATTTGGATTTTGTTTTCAAATGGATGTAAAGAATATTTTCTCGAATCATGTGGTTATGATAATAAGTGTTTGTGTCTCATGATGCAGTCTTTTTAGAAAATGATTTCATTTCTAAAAGACAGAGTGGGAAAAAATTTGAAATTGATGAAGTCCAAGAGCCACAAACCGAAAAGGACGACGAGGAAAACGTTCGCTCTTCGTCTAACACGGTCATTATTCCTTCGGAACCTAGAAGGTCAAGCAGAATTAGTCATCAACCTGATAGGTAACTTGGTATTATAGAGGAAGGTGATGACTATAATGTGTTACATTTTGAAAGAAACGAACCTACTACCTACAAAGCAGCCATTTCTAGTCCCGACTCAAAGCTATGGCTAGGAGCTATGCGATCCAAAATGGATTCTATGTACGACAATCAAGTATGGGATTTTGTTTATTTACCTAAGGAGGTAAGACCTCTTCAGTGTAAGTGGATATATAAGAACAAAAGTGGCATAAATAAACATAATGATGTTTACAAAGCTAGATTGGTGGCAAAAGGTTTCACCCAAGTTCATGGTCTTCACTATGACAAAACCTTCGTCCCAGTCGCCATGCTTCGATCCATAAGGATTATCTTAGCGGTTGCCGCATTTCATAATTATGAGATTTGGCAAATGGATGTCAAAATCGCCTTCTTGAATGGGATTCTAGAAGAGGAAGTGTACATGACACAACCTGAAGGTTATGTGGATCCATTAAACCCTAAGAAGGTATGCAATCTTAAGAGATCCATCTATGGTCTTAAACAAGCATCCAGGAGTTGGAATCATCCTTTCAATCATGTAATTAAACAAAATGGTTTCACTCGAAGTGTCGACGAACCATGTTTATACATGAAGTTTAGTGGGAGTAAAGTAACTTTTCTAGTCTTGTATGTAGATGACATACTACTCATTGGGAATGATATTCCAATGCTCACTTCTGTGAAGGAGTGGCTAGGTATTCATTTCCAAATGAAAGACTTAGGAGAGGCCCAGCGTATCTTAGGTATCCGGATCTATAGGGATAGATCTAAAAGGATATTAGCATTAAGTTAAGAAACTTATATTGATAAGATTCTTGATCGGTTCAACATGAAAGACTCTAAGAGAGGCGTTATTCCTATGGGAAGTGGGATCACTTTGAGCAAGTCAGAGTGCCCTACCAAACCTGAGGAGATTGAACGCATGAAATTGATCCCTTATGCATTTGTTGTTGGATCAATCATGTATGCTATGATGTGCACTTGTCCCGATGTTGCATATGCTTTGAGCATGACAAGTCGTTACCAAGCACATCCAGGTGAGAGTCACTGGATAGCCGTAAAGAACATCCTTAAGTACTTGAGAAGGACCAAGGATTCGTTCTTAGTGTTTGGAGGCGAGACTAAGTTACGTGTAAAACGTTACACAGATGCCAGTTTCCAAACAGATAGGGATGATATGAAATCCCAATCCGGCTATGTTTATATGATGAATGGAGGAGCTGTTTGCTGCAAAGAGTTTTAAGCAAAGCGTTACAGCGGATTCTACAACAGAAGCAGAGTACCTTGCAACGTCTGAAACTGCAAAGGAAGCTGTGTGGATTCGACAATTTTTGGAAGGACTAACAGTAGTCCCTACTGCCAAAGATCCTATCACGATTTATCGTGATAACAGTGGGGCTATTTTTCAAGCAAAAGAGCCCAAGTCTAATAACAAGTCTAGACATGTACTTAGGAAATATCATGTAATTAGAGATTACGTGGACAGAAAGGAAATTAACATTTGTAAGGTTGGGACAGATGACAACATTGCTGATCCTTTAACCAAGCCTTTATCAAAGGCTAAGCATGATGGAGATGTCGTCACAATGAGATTGAGACGTGTACCAGAATTCCTTTAGATTATGAAATATGTAATAATTGAATGTTGTATTAATTCTTTCATATATGATAATTGCATTCATTGTTCGAGTTTTATTATAAACTCTTTTATTTAGTTTGACTAAATTTAATACTTTGTTTATCCGAATAGATTGTAATACAATGTTGGACCTTATTCAAGTGAATAGGACGAACTTAGTACTTTGTCCCTAGTCACTCAATGAGGTGACTTCTCGAAGTGACTAGATTGTAAGTCGATCGATGGTTGGTTCAGCACCATGGGGTCATGAAGATGACTGGTCGTTTACATAGACAGACAGTATGACACTCTGTCGGACAATGACCTTTGTAGAGACCCTTAAATCAATTATTTGATGCCTGGTCGTGGCAGGGTCTTGTATCTTATTCCTATGTGTCGATTCTTTTCACTGACGGCCGTCAATCTGAGTCGGTGCAGTTTCCAATTGGTTTGGTTGATGTTCTAGGTCGTGCCGTAAAAGAAGGCCGATGGACATCTTCTGGATTATGGTGATTTGCATCATACAGAGTAGATGAATCAACATGAATTGCCCACCCACGTTGGGTACAAACATCTTTAGGCCACTCGAGGAGTAGTTACTGTAAATGCGTGGCCACGCTCGGAAAGAGATCAAAGGCAGATTTACCGGTCAGACAGTTACTCTCCCTATCGATAAAACCACTCTAGATATAATCAATCGCAAGTGCGACCTGAAAGACACCTTGCGTTGAGTGGGATATGTGATAAAGAGACAAGAGAATTGGTAACGCACACTTGTGTCAGACAAGTGAGAGATTGTTGGAGTAGGTGTCCTCCATTATAGTGCGCCACATAATAAATCTCATTAAGGAATATAATTGGGATATTTATTGACTATGTAAATATGATTAGTTAGTTGATTAACGTAAATAAATAACGGTTGGCTGACTAGAGTTTGACGTTATTGTCGTTTGACGGAGGTGATCAACTGATCTCTTTTGGTCACACCTATATTATTTGTATATGATACAGTTAATTAGTCATTTACATATATTTGATATGTGCGAGAGTTAATTGTTAGAAATTGAGTTAAGAACTCAAATTCGATTAAGTTTATTTTTCAATTATGCGATAATTGACTAATAAATTTATATCTTATTTTAATATGATTAAATAAGATTTAACTTAGTAATTAATTGTTAAATTACTAATTTAGTTGAGGTTTTGAGATAGAGGTAATTAGTTAATTATATTTACAAGGATTTGTAAAATAAATTAACTAAGCATTTTGGGACCCAATATATATTGATATAATGGTAAAATATCACTTAAAATGTTAAGTACATATTATTTATTTATTTATGTCATATAATTGTTATATGATCAAATTAACACTTAATTATATAAGATAATTAAGCATATGATTAATAAGTATTTGTGGGACAAATATCAAAAATCAAAATAGACCAAATATGGCCACATGTGGCCGGTCAAGTAGTAGTAGTGTAGGTGATGATGGTTGCTTTTGTTCATGCTCACAAGTCACATGAGATTATGACATGAATAGTAACCTAAAATCATTTCACTCAACACTACACTCCACCACTTTGCATGTGAATTAAAGTAAGCAAATTAAGTCCCTTGTGAGGGCTTCATGACCGGCCATATTGTGTATAAAACGACAATATGGTTGTTCATTTTGTTTGTTCATTCTTGCTTATTTTCTCATATTTCTCTCTAAAACTCATCATCTCACTAAAACTCTCATAATACTAATATTTACTAAGTATTACTAGTGTAGTAATATACACTAATATTAGTAGCATAATATCTATCTTATTATCTAGTTAATAATAAGGCTAGATTATTTGGTATCATCTTGGTGCAACTTGAAGGAGGTCTTCTATTTTGGAGATTGTTCTTGTTCATCCTTATTTATAGCTCAAGAACAACAAGAAGGAGTTCTTGTTGTGCCCATTTAATTTCCATTTCAATGTGAGTAAATTTCTTCTTTTACATATATGTCTTTATATATATTTGCATGCATGTTACATAGATCATTAAATACTAAATTAACAAGTAATTTAGTAACTAATTAGAGGAGTCTAATTAAGGTCTATGGACTTTCAGACACAAGTGTTTCACTTTTGTGAATGGAACAAGCGTTGTATCTTTTTATGCCTATACATGGTCAATGGTTATCCCATACCAATCAAAGGTAATTATATTCTTGACCTAAACTAGAAATTACTTATCATATAGATTGAAAAACGCTAAAAATTGGTGACCCAAATCTAATCTTAATTCTGGATTGTGTAGCACATCTAAAACATTTGATTTTGAATCTTATGGTGTGTGCGAATTTTGTATTCAAGGCAAGATGATTCGTGCCCTTTTTGTTGAAAAGGAAATCGAACTAGTGAGTTTTTGGCCCTAATACATAAGAATATGCATGGTCCAATAACAAACACAACCAGAGATGGTAATGACTACTTCACTTTATTTATCGACGATTTAAGTAGATATTGTGTTTGATTCTACTTAATGAGGTGCTAAGAGAAATATTTGAAAAGTTCAAAGAGCTTCATTGTGAAGTAGTTATCCACCAAGAGTATTAGATAGTGAACTTACGACCAAATCGTAACAAGAAATATCTATGTATTGACTTTGATTTTCACCAAAAGTATTATGAATAGTATCACGCGTTAACTTCTCTAACACACATTATGAGATAAGGGTGTTGTTGCATAGAGAAACAGAACCTTATACGATATGGTTTTGTCTTTGTCAAGTTACTCTGAGCCACTTGACTAACTTTGGGATTTTATTATTTTGTCTGCTATTTCTTTTCCCACCATATCTAAGCACATTTAAAACAGTCGGATTTTATTTCATATACGATATGGATAGGTAGCGTACCTAATTTGTAAATTATCTGTATGAAACAAGTGGTCAATAATCCTACGTTAACCACGAGAACAAAACATTTGTGGCTCGTGATGCTGTCTTTCAATAAAAATACGATTATTTATTGATAAGACAAAGTAGGAGAAAATTTTTCAAGAGCCACAAACTGAACATATGGTCCGGAAAAAGATTCTTCATTGCTTGTTTAGTAGTTGTTTCTTCGGAATCTAAGAGGTCAGGTGGAATTTTATCACTCCTTAATAGTGATGAATTCTAATCTGTGACTTATAAAAGACTGTTTCTAGTCCCAGCTTTTTGCTATGGCTTAGAGTCATTCGATTTTTAATGGACTCCATGCATGATGGTCAAGTATGTAACCTAGTAAATTTTACTTGAAGAAGTACGACCATACCACAATCTTATAGGTGTGAATCAAATTCATTGTTCAAGTATTCACCACCACGATCGGATTGTAGGGCTATAATCGTTTTATTCAATTGGTTTTCTACTTCATTTCGAAATTCTGTGAATTTTTCAAAAGCATCACTTGTATGCCTCATCAAGTAGACATATCGATATCTACTCAAGTCGTCGGTAAAAGTAATGAAGTAGTGATAACCACCTGTAGCTTGGATAGTCATTGGATCGCATACATCCATATGTATAAGTCCTAATACTTCACTTGCTCGTGACCCTTTTCCCGTAAAAGAAGCACGAGTCATCTTGCCTAGAAGACAAGATTCGCATACACCATAAGATTCGTAATTGAATGGTTTGAGTACTTTAGGTGAAACAAGTCTCTTTATGCGTCGTTCGTTTATGTGCCCTGAACGACAATGCCAAAGGTATGATTGATTAGGTTCACCTGTTTTGAGCTTCTTGTTTTCTACATGATAGACCTCTTTTGCAATATCTAGAACATAAATACCTCCAATAGAAATGGCCTCGCCATAAACCATTTCATTAAATGAAAAACTGTTGGAGCTAGTGTCCTCCACAGTTAGTGCAATAAGATAAATAAATCTCTGTAGGTTCACAGGGTATACTTTGTATAATAATCAGTTGATTAACGTTCATCAATAACGGCTGGCTTGCTAGATAAGTTTGACGTTATTGTCATACAGATGGCGGTGATCAACTGGTCCCTAAAAGTCACACATAGAGGATGTGTTTGAGAGATGTGATTATTTGAGAAAATAATCATATCGATGCCCTATTATATGACTAAAAGGTTAGTCAGTGTATTTGACTAAAAGGTTAGTTAATGTGATGATGAGACGATTATTTAATAACGATTAAATAATATAAGCTGAGACGAACTAAAAGTAATTCGTAATTAAATATAAACTGTTGTATTTAATTAGCATATATATAATGTAAGCTTATGCGAATTAAAAGGTTAATTCGTAATTGAATATAAAATGTTATATTGAATTAGCAAATTATAATTATACGGATAATTATAATTAACGTATATATTATACAATTGTCATATTAGATGTTGTCAGTCCGATATTAATGTATCGACTACAAAATGTTGTATGGACATATTAATACATGACAACAAAAATGACATTTATAATAATATTACACATTATATATTAAAGCGAATTTAACCGAAATAAAGTCCAGATTCACTCTGGAATTTTTGGTCCATTTGTGGTTAATTAGAGGAGAAAATATCTCCCCGAAAACCCTAATGGGTGCCGTGAGAAACAAAAGGAGAAGGGAGAAATTTTTTCCTAACCCTAATTCATTCACTTGTGCCTCCATCATTCACACATCACAAAAATTAAAAAGTTAACAGTAACTTTTGAAAAATTTCTAGCAAATTCAAGGGCATTTCTGATTCAATCTTGGGTGCTACGATTAGGAGATATCATCATTTTGATATTGTTCTTAGGCCTTTAAGCAAGGACTAAAGGTTATTTCTAATCTCTTGTTTTTATGCATTTTCGTTTATGACTATTAATCATATAATCATAATTTCATTATAATTCTGTATGATTTAAAGGGAAGTATACGGATATTTTCCCACAAGTGGTATCAGAGCCTTAGGGCTATGAAATTGTTTATATGATTTTCATAAATTTTGAATTTGTATAATTTTGTTTATAAAAATAAAAAAAATTATCATTTCGGCACAAGTTTTTTTTAGCCGTGTGTTTTTTTTTTTTTTTGGGGATCCATTTTGATTCAAATATTGTTATTTTAAAAGGTTGAGATAATAATATATGAATTTGTAGATGTTTTGATTTAATAATGATTGAATTAAAACGTAAATGGAATTTGATATGAATGTTTATGAACATCCTTTTGCTTTATATTTTCGGTATAAAATGATCTAGATATTCATGTTAAAAGGTTAATTTGAATCATCTAGTTTCTGTATCAATGTTTAATATCGATTAGATATTGTTTTGTTTGTACCGATCTAGTTAATATAAGCATGATCGAATTAAAACCGTTTAATTTGATTTTTTTTTTCTGCCCGTGTACTGTTCATGTACTGTTCACAGAATAAAAAAAAATTCCTGTTTTTTTTAAATGGCAGCAACTGCAAATTTTTTATTGTAAAGTTTTTTTCGGTTTTGTTATAAACCGAGAGTAAAGAAAGAAGAGAAAAAAAAAATTTTTTGGGTACCTGCTACTGTTCACGTATGAACAGTAAATAAAAAAAAATATTCGTTTTTTTTTCTTATACCGGTTTTTTTGTTTTGTACATTATTAAGATAATGTATGATTGTTTTGTGAAAAAGTTCACAAATTTTTGATACCATGTTATTTTAAAAAGGTTTAAAATAATGTTGTTGTTATTCATATTGATTATGAATTTCATTGGATTTTGATTGAAATCTAGTGATGGATTACTGAATCGTCACATGATTTAATGGTGGTTTGGATAATTAATCAACATAATTTATGCATTATGTTTTGTATGATTAATTTTAGTTGATGCTTTTATTATGTTGAATGTTGTTTGAATGGTTTAATTTTACGCATTTTTGTACAATCAGTTGTAATTTACTAGTGTGGCCTTAGTAGATTATGTTTTCGAAATGATGGAAACATAGTCTTGGTTGTTATTTGAGATCTCGTATCTCCCCTATGTAATTTTAATTTTTGGAATCATTTTGAATTAGAATGTAAATAGGTTTACATTTGTAATTTTTAAAATGTATTTTGAGAAGATTGAACATGGAGATCGGATGGCTCACTCCCGCTATATAGACCAAGGTGGAACATCAAGTCAAGCTTCTCGGGTCCATAAGGATGGATTCCAAACTTGTATTTTGTTCATTTTGGTAGTTAGGCCACAGTAGGTGTTTTATTTTGCGTTTTATTTTTCCATTCTCGTTGCTTTATTCACATGATAGATAATTGCATCATATTCCGCCTAAACCAAACCACCTAAAAATGCATGAACAATGATTCATACAGTTTGAATATTTTAATCATGGACATACAGATGTCACTCGCTTTTAGGGTCATCACCTTAGTTTAAATCATTCTCGAGTTGCTAGACATTCGTTCACTTAAAATGAATTAAAGTTAAGATGATGGGACCTTCTCCTATAACTAAAATTGAGACTAGTCTTTATAGGGAAAACTACTATGAACCCCTTCTTCGTCGGAAGTCATAATATGACCCCTTCTACGTTGGGTAAGTAGTGAGTGTTGACCTATTTTTATCTCAACATTATAGTACGAGTAATATCTCGTGGTTATGATGGACTAAAGATAGAATTTACAGAAATTTATCGACCAGGAAGTCTAAAAGTAGAATTAGCCAAGAGGTTGGCTTATCAATTTACAGAAATTGAGTCTTGGGATCATTTATATAATTCTTGAGGGAGGTCAATTGTATAAATGCACGAGTCATCGCATTAAACAGTTTTTCATTAGACTCAAAATTTTAAAACGATGAATTATTATCATATTTATTTTCTTTTTCACAGTTTTTGAATCCGTTATATAAAGATATAACTGATAAATAACAAATGGCTGGCCATACTGATAACCCAATGCCAAGTGCCACGCTCGGACGTGAGTCCTGGCTTAAGCTTTTCATGGACACTATGAATCAGTCAACGTGACTGAAGAATAACGGGTCCAACTTTGCAGACTGGGAGGCGGCATTACGGAATGCTGCCATTGCGGACGGTAAGCTCAAGTACTTGACTGAGCCACTACCGCTCAACCCAGGCCCCAATGCAGGAGCAAATGAATCACTTGCTTATAGTGATTTCATGATGGAGGCGGGTGCGATAAACAACGTACTCATCTTTTCAATGGAATCAAATTTGCAAAGGCGATTCATTGCGCATGGTGCAAATAAAATTTTCACCACGCTCTCTAACGAGTTCTCGAAAGCTCCGAGGATCGTTAGCTATGAGCATACCTGTCGCTTCTTTGAAGCGAAACTCCAGAAGGGCCATGCAGTTAGCCCACACATTCTTGATATGATTGAGAATGTCGAGAAACTGGAGGCACTTGGTTGCAAAATCGATGAGAAGATCGTCATAGACCGCGTTCTTCATTCACTTCATGATGGTTTTGCCCTTTTCAGAGCAAATTACTATATGAATGATATGAAGAAGAGTCTTCATCAGCTCCACTCACTCCTCGTACAGACAGAGAGTGATTTGAAATTGAGTGGGAGTCTAAAATAGGACGTTCTCATGATTGCCAACAAGGGCAAAGGTAAGGGCAAGGCTCAGGCCAACCTAACTGTAGGGAAGCTAAATTCAAAAGGCCAGGGCAAGGCAAGAGTGGGCCTGGTGAGACTAGCAGTAGCTCACAAGGCAAGACAAAGAGCAAAGAATACATGGAGTGCCACCATTGCCACAAGACTGGGCATTGGAGGCGGAACTGTCCCGTGTATGCTGAAGACGTAAAAGCAGGCCGCGTCACTCCTGTTGGTACGTCATCTTTTATTCATATGATTGAGATTAACCATGCAAGTTTCGGAACTTGGGTATTAGATACTGGTTGTGGTTCTCATCTGTGCAATCATTTGCAGGGCTTAAGAAACATCACAACTCTCGCAAGGGGTGATGGGGACCTGCGAGTGGGGAATGGAGCAAGAGTAGCTGCCGTTTCAGTGGGAACATATGTAATCCAACTCCCAAGCGGATTTGAGTTATTTCTGAATAACTGTTACTATGTACCCAGTTTATCTAAAAACATTATTTCAGTTTCCGTACTTGATAAGGACGATTTTTCGTTTGTAATAAAGGATAATAGCTGTATTTTCTCTTTAAACGAAATGATTTATGGTAAAGCAGTTTCCATGAATGAGATTTATGTTTTAGATCAAACCACAGATATAATGCATGTGAGTGGTAAAAAAGCAAAGGTTGGTGGCAAAGATCAAACCTATTTATGGCATTGCCGTATGGGACACATAAATGAAAAACGCGTGAAGAAGCTTATTAACAATGGGACTATATCCCCATTTGACTATGAATCTTTTGGCACGTGTGAATCATGTCTCATCGGCAAAATGACTCGAATTTCCTTCAAAGGTGTTGGAATGCGCGCTGCTGACCTATTAGGACTCATACATACTGATGTGTGTGGACCTATGTCAATCAACGCTAGAGATGGCTATAGATATTTTTATCACTTTCACGGACGATTTGAGTAGATATGGATATGTCTACTTAATGAAGCATAAAAGTGAGTCCTTTGACAAGTTCAAGGAATTCCAGAATAAGGCTGAAAACCAACTGGATAGAAAGATTAAAGCACTACGTTCAGATCGTGGTGGCGAATATCTTTTGAATGAGTTTTATCAACACCTCAAAGACTGTGGTGTAGTACTACAGTTAACTCCACCGAACACCACAATTGAATGGTTTGTCCGAACGGAGAAATCGAACATTACTTGATATGGTTCGATCCATGATGAGTCATACGGTTGTACCTGATTCATTGTGGGGTTATGCTCTTTTGTCAGCTGCTCTTATACTTAACCGAAGTCCGTCTAAAGCTGTAGACAAGACTCCATATGAATTATGGAAGGGAACGATCCCTAACTTGTCCTTTATTCGGGTTTGGGGTTGCGAGGCTTATGTCAAGTGGAGACCTGAAGATAAGCTCGGCCCACGATCGGTCAAGACATACTTTATTTGTTATCCAAAAGGGATGTTTGGTCATTACTTTTACTCGCCTACCGAACATCGAGTTTTTGTTGCGGCTAGTGCGACGTTCTTAGAGAAAGAGTTTCTCGAGAATAGGACAAGTAATGGAACCTTCGATCTGTCGGAGATTCAAGAACAAACAACCGAGCAACCAATGGAGGAAACTGTTCCTTCATTATCGGTTGCGGTTAATATTCCTTTGGAACCTAGGAGGTCGGGTAGACACTCTATTCCTCCAGACAGATACATTGGTATGGTTGAGGAGAATGAGAGAGATGACGTTTTACTCCTAGAGAGTAACGAACCCGCTACCTATAAAGGTGCCATGACCTGTTCCGACTCTAAGCTATGGCTTGATGCCATGCAATCCGAGATGGACTCTATGTATGAGAATGACGTATGAGATCTGGTAGACTTACCTGATAATGTTCGGCCTCTTCAGTGCAAATGGCTTTACAAAATAAAGCATTCTGTAGAAGGACAACCAGATACCTACAAGGCACGACTAGTGGCAAAGGGTTTCACTCAAGTGCAAGGATTGCACTATGATGAAATTTTTGCACCCGTAGTTATTCTGCGTTCCATTCGGATAATCTTAGCGATTGCCGCTTTTCATGACTATGAAATTTGGCAAATGGATGTGAAAACCGCCTTCTTAAACGGTTATTTGGAGGAGGAGTTGTACATGGTACAACCCGAAGGTTTCATTGATCCTAAAAATTCTAAGAAGGTATGCAAGCTTAAGCGTTCCATCTATGGACTTAAGCAGGCTTCTCGGAGTTGGAATCATCGTTTCGACCAGGTGATAAAAGAGAATGGATTTACTCGATCGGTCGAGGAACCATGCTTATATATCAAGTCGAGTGGGAGCAAGATTGTCTTCCTAATATGGTATGTCGATGACATACTCTTGATTGGGAATGACATACCTCTCTTAACTTCGGTAAAAGTTTGGTTAAAGAACCATTTCCAGATGAAAGATCTGGGCAAGGCACAAAGAATTTTGGGGATCCGTATCTACAGAGATAGATCACGATGGATGTTATCCCTCATTCAGGAGTCTTATATAGATAAGATTAATGAGAGGTTCAGCATGACCAACTCCAAGAAGGGGAACCTTCCAATGATTTCTGGGATGCAGTTGAGTAAAGCTCAGGCACCAAAGACATTGGAAGAGGTCGAGCGCATGAGTCGGGTTCCTTATGCATCAGCTACAGGATCGATCATGTATGTCATGATATGCACACGTCCAGACGTGGCATATGCTTTGAGTATGACCAGTCGGTACCAAGGCAATCCAGGTGAAACACACTGGATGGCTGTTAAGAATATCCTTAAGAACCTACGGAGGACTAAGGATTGGGTATTGACTTATGGAGGAGACACTTAGCTATGCGCAATCGGTTTCGCAGATGCTAGCTTCCAAACGGATCGAGATGACTCGAAATCTCAGTTTGGATTCGTTTTTACTCTTAATGGCGCTGCGGTCAGCTGGAAAAGCTCCAAACAAAGTGTTATAGCAGATTCTCCGACTGAGTCCGAGTACTATGCTGCTTCAGAGGCTGCGAAGGAAGCTATATGGATGCGTCAATTCTTACAAGGACTAACTGTAGTTCCTAGTTCGGAGATGACCCCCAACCCCCCCCGTATCACCATCTATTGTGATAATAGTGGTGCCATCTTTCAGGCTAAGGAGCCCAAGTCCAGCAACAAGTCTAGGCATGTACAACGGAAGGCTCACATGATCCGAGATTACGTGGAGCAAAGGGAGATCGTGATAGACAAGATTGCTACGGATGATAACGTAGCAGATCCTCTCACTAAACCATTGAGATATGATAAACATGAAGGGCACGTTATTTCCATGGGAATCAAACGTGTTCCTGAGTTGTATTAGTTGTTTTATATGGATTAGACACCTGTATCGTTTCATAAAACTATCTATGAAATATCGTTTGTTTTATATTTTGTTTTTCATGGGGGTAGTACTGACAACATTCGAAACACCACAAAGTGAACTGACTTACATTATATTTGTTTTGGTCCGTAATCGCCTACATGAGCTGATAACTCTGGCAATTATTCTGTGAAGTCGATTGATGGTGGGTTCAACGAGCCATAAGTCAAACAGTTGACTGATCGATCACATATGCGAGTTATAATGATACCTCGCAAGACAATTTTGTGACAACGTTATGGAGTCCTAAATGTTTCAGAACATTAGGTGTCAGGTCGTGGATAGGACGTCCATAGTGTTCCTAGAGTCGATTCTTTTGACTATCGACTGTCTCTTGAGATTAAGGCAGTTTTTGGGTGACTTTGGTTTCTTCCGTGGTGACCGCACAGGAGGCTAAGTAGATTTTTAACTCGGTTCATTTCATTACTAGTGCGATTGTGTATCTGCAAGATGCGCGTTGAAGAAAATATCCAACCTTTATCAGGTTATTTATGTTATTTCTCAGGGTAATCGAGGAGCTGTAACGAAAGGCATGGCCATGCTCGAATATAGATTCGTTTATCAGTTAAGTTACTCTCTAGTCGGGGAAACCACTCTTGATACTGATCACTTGTAAACTACGACCTTTGTGAGTACGGACTTTGCAAATTGGTTTACATTGAGTGGGAGAAATTTATTATGGATATGAGAATCGGTTATCGCACATACACTTGTACGGACAAGTGGGAGATTGTTGGAGCTAGTGTCCTCCAGTTAGTGCAATAACATCAATAAATCTCTGTAGGTTCACAGGGTATACTTTGTATAATAATCAGTTGATTAACGTTTATCAATAACGGTTGGCTTGCTAGATAAGTTTGACGTTATTGTCATACAGATGGCGGTGATCAACTGGTCCCTAAAAGTCACACCTAGAGGATGTGTTTGAGAGATGTGATTATTTGAGAAAATAATCATATTGATGCCATATTATATGACTAAAAGGTTAGTCAGTGTATTTGACTAAAAGGTTAGTCAATGTGATGATGAGACGATTATTTAATAACGATTAAATAATATAAGCTGAGACGAATTAAAAGTAATTCGTAATTAAATATAAACTGTTGTATTTAATTAGCATATATATAATGTAATCTTATGCGAATTAAAATGTTAATTCGTAATTGAATATAAAATGTTATATTGAATTAGCAAATTATAATTATACGGATAATTATAATTAACGTATATATTATACGATTGTCATAGTAGATGTTGTCAGACCGGTATTAATGTATCGACTACAAAATGTTGTATGGACATATTAATACATGACAACACAAATGACATTTATAATAATAATACACATTATATATTACAGCGAATTTAACCGAAATAAAGTCCAGATTCACTCTGGAATTTTCGGTCCATTAGTGGTTAATTAGAG
>JAIUZE010002444.1:0-25350 GCA_022085475.1 Heliosperma pusillum | reverse complement strand
GAATTCAATTTACTTAGGTCCTTCCTAGCGAACAAAAGAAGGCTAAAGAAACGTAGAAACAACCTTAAACAAGGATGTTGCACATCATTGACAACCATTGCATTGACACGCGCATCAGGAAGACCAGTAAAGAGAGAAAAATAATCAACGGCTTGAAAGCCAGAAGGGATAGCAACAAAAGTATCATCATTACCAAGAGAAAGACTCAAATGATTAGCTAATTCAGCATATGACAACACAAAATCCCTATTGAGCAACCAAAAAGACACACATTTATTTGCCTCGTCCCAATCATAGGAACTAAAAAAATTCAAGTGTCAGTGGTCGATAGGAAAGTTCATTGAGGGAATATAACCCACCAAACCCAATTCGCTCAAACATATCAAAAATAGCATTACCAAAACCGAGAGCAGCGAGAACGGTGGGGCACACACAACGAGTAGGGTCCATAGGACGACCCATAAGCATAGCACAGCGATCATGTTGGTCCTGTGTGCCAAAAACGATCCATGGGTAAGTGGGATTACTAGGGATCGCTTCTATTTGAGGTTGTCGGATTAAACGGGGTTCTTTACGTCGCTTGCTATTTCCTACTTGTCTAGACATTACGAATTGAAGTAAATAAACCACACAAACACCACAATATGCTCAAAAAGACGGATTATCAAACTCTAATTCAAAAAAAAATCAAATTTTGAGTCTAAAACGCAAGTAAGACGGAGTAATTAGCAATGTAAGGGCAATTAATTACTAAAGAACGAAGCAAGGAAGAAAAAAACAATGAATTAAAAGCACAAAATTGAAGAATAAGAAGCAAACCCTAATTCACGTTTTGGGCAAGATAAGGGAGCAAAAAACACCAATTTCTTCACAAATTGCACTTAAAATAAGTAGAATGATGATTGTTTATGCTAGTATGATGATTAATTGATGATTGGAAGGTGTTTGAAGTAGTGAATTGAGAGAATAATGGTGATAGAGAAGCAAAATAGGCGAAATAATGAAGAAGAATGAGAAATAATTTGGGAAAACCTGATATTAGAGAAGCAGAACCGGTTGGGACCGGCCGACTCGATCGAGCAAGTCAGGCTGCTCAATCGAGCAACCTAAAAATTTCAGATTTTTGTGTTTGCTCGATCTCTCGGATAAACTGTGTGTATGTAAAACTCGATCGAGCAAGTGATGTTGCTCGATCGAGCAACCCTCAAAAATCCAAGTTTTTCTCGTTTTCTCAATTTTGTTCTTTCTTTCGTTTCGTTCTTAAGACGACTTCCAATTTTATTACCTGCAAGAACTCAATAAAATTGTTAGATCTCTCCCTCACCTCACTCAATAAAGTAGACCTAGATTAACTATCCAAACTAAATCTAATTAAACTATAACATTAATAACTAAGCTAATTGAAATAAAATGTTTCAAATAAAGTACAAGTAAATGTCGGGTTGCCTCCCGGGTAGCGCTGGTTTATATCGGTCCCGCACGACCGTGTTACCTCAAAGTCATGGTGATTTATCAAGAGTGAAAAGGTCGACGGCCTCTATCACTCCTATAAATGCTCCATCATAATAGATCTTCAAGCGTTGACCATTAACTTTGAAAATGTCACCCTTGTCGGTTTGTAGCGTAACCGACCCAAACTTGTTCACCTCGGTAACTGTGAACGGTCCCGACCATCTGGACTTGCGTTTACCTGGAAACAAACGCAAACGGGAGTTAAATAATAATACTTTATCACCAATTTTAAATTCCTGCTGCAGGATATGCTTGAAATGGAATAGGAACTTGAATAGGAATAGGAACTTGAATAGGAAAATGCAAACCCGGAAACTAGAATTCCAATTACAAGTAGAACAATTACAATTGAAGGAAACTTAGAACTAAACTAGACTAGAGAAAACTAGATCTAAAACTATAACTATAAAATGGAGAAAGAAAAAAAAAACTAAACTAAAGACGCTAAAATTGTAAAATGGAGGCTAGGGTTTTCTAATTCTAATCTAGGGTTGTGTAGAGAAGTGTTTGTACATGTTAGTTGTGTGTGATGCATAGGCTATTTATAGGGTTGAGAGGCTGCCCAAATGCGTCCGGATTCATACCCATTAAACAAGCCATTAAGCCTTGCATTAAAGAGAGGGAGATGAAGAGAAGATGCGTAGAATTTGGTGAACCCGATCAGATTGATGGTAAACCCGATTGGGTTTGCAGCCCCATATGCATTTTGACTTTCGTTTGATCTTCCCTTGGCATTTGACGTGATTTGTCTTGACCCCATTGACTTTAGATCCGAACGGGGACGTAACTAACACCTCTTGGGCCTCATTTCCTCTCCTATTTGAGCTTGATCATGTCCCCAAGGGTTAAGGGTCGGAGCATGAGGTTTGAGACGGCTTTCGACGACGAATAACAAAACCGACGCAACTTGTGCATATGAGCTCGAAATGATTTGAAACTTGTTCCCTTCAACTCGGAACCTCTAGATCTTTATAGCATGCCATCTTAACCTCACGTAATCATCCTTCTTAGCTTCTCCTTGCTCATATTTCCTTCAAATGACGGGATTTGAAGTAGAAACGACTCAATTCCTACAAATGACATTTAAAGCACAAGAAATACTGCAAAGGAGAAATTAGCTCATAAAACCACTTCTTAAAGTGGATAAACCATATCAAATCGAGCTAAAATGAGGGGTTAAAATCATACAAATTAACACTTATCAAATTCCCCCAAGCTAAACCCTTGCTTGTCCTCAAGCAAGCATACAATAACAAACATGACAAGGACAAGGGCGACAAGCAACAATCAATCCAACCAAATGCAAATCCCATCAAGTAGCTTATAGAGCACAATGAAACACATCCTGAAACAACGTGGGCATAGGGAAAATGCAAAACATGCTTGAGATTTACATAACGGCGCAGCATAAGGAACATCAAATAGACTTTTCGGCTCTTGCATGATCTTTTGACAATGGACTCTCACGGTGCACTCAACACTCAAATTTTTATATAAATCAAGGAAATATTATTTTATATTTGAGTGGCACTCTCCTATCTACGACTCATGAGAATGCGCCCGCAGTCTAATATGGTAAACATTCCAAAACTACAAGTCAAAACAATCATGAAAAGCATAGAAAGAAGTCAAAAGCAAGAAGAAGGCTATGGGAGATGGGTAACAAAGTGGACAAATGAATTATGGTAATGTGGAGCTAAGGTCAAGCTAGCAACATACCAATTATGCAAGGATGCTCAATCAAAGCTCGGAACCATTCCCAAGAAAATAAAACTAAGCCAAAAATAGTAAATTGGCTTATACTTATGACAACACAAGAGTGAATTTCCCAACTTTTTGAATTTCGGATCATGGAAATAACACTCACAACTTCTTCTTCTTTTCATAAACCATTTTTTTCTTTTTCAATACATGCTTCTTTCTTTTCATTCTTTCATATTCAACATCATTTTTTTCATTTCTTTTTCTTTTCATTTTTTTTTTCTTTGAACTCTTTTTTTTTTCTTTTTCTTTTTCTTCGCCACGGCAATCAGTAATTTCGTCCAATCAAGATCACTTTGACATAACTTGAACAATATCCCAAATGAGCACCCAAACACAAACGGTATAGCTACTAACTTAACAAGGTAGGCAATATTTTTACATGTAGCTAATGAAATATGAAACAATGTGAAAAGGGGCTAAATTTAGGCAATGGATTCAAAGTGAATGGCTTCAAATGCTTTTTAAATCATGAATGTAATGCTCACTAGAAATGGAATGAAAACCATACTTGTGCGTTTTTGATGTGACGCAAATCATAAGGAGAAACTATGTAACACCCGGAAATGTACCCTATTTTTCTAGTAAAAATATTTTACGAATACCTTTCAGCAAATTTAAGTTTTAATTTAGAATTTTATGTTCCGAGTCGAATATAGAATTTCCGAGTTCGTATTTGGAATTCCCGCGAGATTCCATGAGAATCCCGTATTAAGGCGAGTTTGACTTTCCTTGACTTTTTCCTTATACATACTCATACTCCTCCTTTAACCTATTTTCACACAAACACATTTCAACTTACCTTCTTCCTTAAGAAACCCTTGCCTCCAATTTTGATCCATCTTTGAATCACCGTATCTCCTTCGTTTCTTGTTGAAATTCTCGTAAGTTCGTCTCATTCTTCCCCTCTTACCTTCCTCTATCCGTATTGATATTAAAATTATCGTCTTTCTCGCTTTTCAAACTTTCCGTCTTTCTCAAGATGAATTTTATTCATCTTTTATGATCTATTTGTAGGTGGTGACCTCCAAGATCCCGACAAAGACTATTTTCTTATTGAAGAGGAGCTTGACGAGTAGTGAACACGCTTTAAGGTAACGGTGAAGGGTTACTTGATATCATTTACGTGTTTTATGTGATTTCTAGGATAGAAACCGTATTTAGATTATGGTTAGTAAATTTATGACTTGTATTATTGTTGATGGATGTTATTTGTTGAGTATTCATATGAGAATTGATGAATTGAATGTTAGTCGATAATTATCGAATGTTGATCTTGGTTGAAATTGGCATTTTCGTGTACTAAGGACCCCAGCCGGTCGACCGGCAGCCGGTCAGACCACCGGCTGGGGCACTGGCTGTATATTTTGGCATTTTTACGTGATTTTGGAAAATGACTTGGGTCTCAGCTGGTCGACTGGCAGCCGGTCAGACCACCGGCTGAGACACCCCTTCTTTCTTCCTTGTTTTCAAATGACCCTTTGGTCCCTGCCAGTTGACCGGCAGCCGGTCCACCTGACCGGCTGGGACATGCTGTTGTTTAAATGTGGTTTTCGTATGATGCATTGGCCTTAGCCGGTAGACCGGCAGCCGGTCAGCCTGGCCGGCTGGCACCTGCTGGAGTTCTTTGAGATTTTTGTTTACGGTTTTCATTTATAATAATTCCGATCGTTCGTTTATCGTATAAATTTACGTAGTGACTTATAATATTAATGTTTTGAATATATGACATTTCATTCGCTTGTATCACATGTTTTGTGACGGTTTTTGCTATGTCCCACTTTGAGTCTGTTTTTACAAATGATACGGTTTGAGCACTATTTTGTCTTGTGCTTTATACTCTCATTCCCTTGGCTACCTTCCCGTTCGTAAGGCTGGAATGTTGGAACGGAGAGGTATCCTACTGCTTAATTGCATGTGTAGTGGGCATACGACGACGTTGTTGGGAGTTGAACGCTATGCGTTGATCGACCCGGCCGTCAAATGTTGTGTACTTGCGAGGTGGTGTTATTTGCATGTAGCGTACCGCATGTTATGAGACTTGAGCTCGTTTTCCGATAGGGAGGGAACGTGACCACCTCATGTCTCTCTATCTTCTCCCTACCAAGAATGTGGGGACTCGGACGTCTATGATTGGGACCGGTCTTGGATGCGGAAACGTGATCGCATGTCGAATCGGAAATGTGATCCGAGAATCTGGCAAGTTAGATTAGGAGCCTATCGTTCCTACCGGAGGGAAATTAGTCTTACTATACAAAAAAAATGGATGGAATCGGTATGCTTCGGGACAGTGCCGTGGATGCCTTTTAATCATACTTGCCATGTACACGGTGTAGGCATTTCATTTACCGTGAGAGAGTCGTCTTTCGTCGTGTCTTTGAATGCGTGATTTCATGATCTATTCATGGTCATTGCTGATGGGCACCGTCTGGTTATTGGGGTTGTGTGAATGGATGATAACATGATGGATTGATTCATGGGTCATTGATACTTGACTTGGTTTGTCTGTCGAGTCTCAATCTTATAAAACTTATACCGCTAACGGTGAGATGCAAGCCCTAGTGAGCGTATTCGGTTGCCTAAGAGTGTCTTCCCCGAGTATTTGAATAACATGATGGTTTCGGATTTGATTTCCACATGATCTTATCATTATCTATAGCATTGCCTATCTATTCTTATTGTACCTCACATGTATATCTATATATGCATGATCTACTTTTGTATTTCCTTATATGTACGTTTAATGTGATATGGCTGGGAGAACCCGGAGTTACTCCCCACTGATTGTGGCGTTCATGTTTTTCATGGATGAACAGGTTGCTTGCGTGGATGGCTTTTTGCTTTTGACTATTTTGGGTTCGGGTGTGAGTTAGCGGGCGTTGTCCCTGTAAGTTTCACCCTCTAGCCAATTTTTAGCTATTTGCTAAACACTTGTTCTTTGCTAACATTTTAAGAGGCCTCGTCTCTTTATTGTATATTCCGTACTTAGTTTGTAATATTTTGACACACCTCGTGTTATATATATCTTGCATGTTTTAAAGTTTTTAAAATACCGTATTTCCGCATATTATTTCACATGCTTGTATGTTTTATATTTCCGCATTCGCGAGGGATGTCACAGTTGGTATCAGAGCTTTATCGCTCCCGACGCACACACGTGAACCCTAACTTAAACTACTTGACCTTGAAATAATAAATGAGAGATTGGGTAGAAGTTAAGGACTTTACTTGGTAGTCTATATGTTTATGCTAATTGATAGGAGTAACTTAATTTGTTTTTGTTTCTTATGAAGATGGTTAGACCACGATTAGCTGAAAATGTTATGATGGAAGCTCTTACTCAAGTACTGAAAAATCAGCAAGATGCGGCGTTAGCTAATGCCAACCAAGTTCCCCCTAGAAGAGAAGATAACCATCAAGGTGGCTACGCATTGGTAGCTGGACAGATAGCGAGAAGTAAGATCGTACCATATGGTGGAGAACCGGACCCTACGGAGTTATCCGATTGGTTCCGTGAGATGGAGAAGCAGTTCGATCTATACCAAGTCCGAGAAGAGGACAAGGTGAGGATCGCAAAGCACTTCTTGGTGAGGGAAGCTGACAACTGGTGGGCTATCACAAGTGCCACCGTTGTTCTTGAAGAGGACTTTAACTGGGCTTGCTTTAAAGCTCTCGTGGAAGGGAGATTCTATCCTAAAGAGCTTAAACAACAAAGGCTCAAGGAGTTCATTGATTTTAAACAAGGCAACTTATCAGCTCAAGAGTTTACTACGGAGTTTAATAAGCTTGCGCATTTTGCGCCGAGGCTTATCCGAGATGATGAAGACCGAGCATTCTATTATCGTAACAAGTTGAGTGTCGTTCTGCAAAGTAAAGTGAGGAGGAATACTACCTCCTTTGGAGATCTTTATGATGATGCCTTGTGGGCCGAGAATTCAATGAAGGCAATTAGAGATGAGGCTTTGATGAATAATCCCTCTCCTTCTTATGCTCCTAGGCCGAATGCTTTTGGGAAGAGACCGTTTATTCCGTCTCCTTCTAATTCGTATGCTAGCAAGAGGAGATTTAATCCTTCTTCCAATGCCAATACAAGGAATCCTGCTCCTTTTATTCCTAGAGCTACTTCAAATGTGGTTCATAGGCCTTATACTCCTCAAGCTCAAGCTCAAGGTCGTCAATGTAACCGTTGTAAACAACCATACCATCCCGGTATGTCTTGTGTCAACCGACCTTATGTATGTTTCTTTTGTCAAAAGGGTGGTCATCGTTACGAGGATTGCCCCGATCGAAAGTTGCCTCCTCCTCCTAAACCTAAAGGTTCCATCTTTGTCATGAGCCGTGCCGAAGCCGATGCTCATCCTGAGATCATTACGGGTATGTTCTCAATTTTAGAGCAACCGTGTCTTATTCTATTTGATACCGGTGCTTCTATGTCTTTTGTGTCATCGACCTATGCTAGTAAACTATCTATCAAGCCTACATCTAGTGAGGATACTCCCATATCGTTACCATCCGGAGATATTGTCTCTTGTTCAAATCTTTATCCAAATGTACCAATTTCTATTTCGGGTTCTATCTTTCCCGCTAATCTCCTTAAGTTTCCTCTAGGAGAGTTTGATGTTATATTAGGTATAGATTTGTTAGCTATGTATCATGCTAGGTTCGAGTGTCGTGATCAAAAGATTTATTTAAAGAGTCCTTTAGGGGTTAGAATAACCTATAAGGGATCTCATCCCCGTAAAGGTGTGTCTTTAATTTTCGCTATGAGGTTGGTAAGTATGGTTAGAAAGGGTCACCAAGCATTCTAGTGTGTTGTGACTTCTTCAACTACCTCTTTGCCAAGTATTGAAGATGTTCCTATTGTTCGAGAATTCGTAGATGTATTTCCCGAAGATTTGCCCGGGATTCCTCCTGAGCGTGATGTTGAATTCTCTATTGATCTTGTTCCTGGTTCTGGTCCAATTGCCAAAGCTCCTTATCGTATGGCTCCGTCTGAATTGAAAGAATTAAGGAAGTAGTTAGATGATATGATTGAAAAGGGTTTTATTAGACCAAGTGCCTCGCCTTGGGGTGCTCCTGTTCTCTTTGTAAAGAAGAAAGATGGTTCGATGAGGATTTGTATTGATTATCGTGAATTGAATCGGATTACGATCAAGAATAGGTATCCTTTACCAAGAATTGAGGATTTGTTTGATCAATTAAAGGGTGCTTCTACTTTTTCAAAGATTGATTTGAGATCGGGTTATCACCAAATTCCGGTTAGAGATGTTGATATTCCAAAGACCGCTTTCAGTACGAGGTATGGTCATTATGAGTTCAAGGTGATGCCTTTTGGATTGACGAATGCTCCTGCTATCTTTATGGATCAAATGAACCGCACATTTAGTGAGTATCTCGACAAGTGTGTGGTGGTATTCATTGATGATATTCTTATTTTCTCCAAGTCCGAAGATGAGCATGCTATTCATTTGAGTATTATTTTGGGTGTTCTCCGTCGACAGAAGTGGTATGCTAAGTTCTCTAAGTGTAAATTTTGGTTACATAAAGTGTCCTTTCTTAGGCATGTGATTTCAAAAGAGGGTGTAATGGTGGATCCTTCGAAGATTGAGGCCGTTGTTGATTGGAAGAGTCCGACTGATATTAGAGAGATTCGAAGTTTTCTTGGTTTAGCTGGTTATTACCGAAGATTTGTCAAGGATTTCTCCAAGCTTGCTAGACCGATGACTCAGTTATTGAAGAAGGAAACCAAGTTCCTATGGAATGAAGCTTGTGAAGCAGCGTTTCAAGAGTTAAAGAAGAGGTTAACTACCGCTCCGGTGTTGACTTTGCCTGAAGATGGAGTAGACTTTGATGTCTATTGTGATGCTTCTAAAATGGGATTGGGTTGTGCCCTTATGCAAAATAGGAAGGTGGTGGCGTATGCTTCGAGGCAGTTGAGAGTTCATGAAGTGAACTATCCTACTCATGATTTGGAATTGGCCGCTATTGTTCATGCTTTGAAGGTGTGGAGACATTATTTAATTGGAGTTCATTGTCGTATTTTCACCGATCACAAGAGTTTGAAATACGTATTTACTCAAAAAGAGTTGAATATGAGGCAAAGAAGATGGTTGGAATTGGTGAACGATTATGATTTTGAGTTATTGTATCATGAAGGGAAGGCAAATGTGGTTGCAGATGCTCTTAGTATGAAAGCTTCTCATGCTTTGAATGTTTTGCATGTATTACCTATTGATATTTGTGCCGAGTTTCGAAGGTTGAGTTTGGAATTTGTAGAGCGTGGATTTGTTCATGTTGGTGCTATGATTGCCGAACCTGTTTTTCTACGTGAAATCCGTGAAAGCCAAGTTGATGATCTTACCTACAAGTCTATTCAAGCCAAGCTTCTTGAAGGTAAAGGTAAAGATTTCAAGTTTGATAATAAAGGTGTTCTTCGTTTCCATGGTCGTTTATTTGTTCCTAATGCTCTTGATTTGAGGAAGTGAGTTCTTGATGAAGCTCACCTTTCCCCTTATTCTATTCACCCCGGAGGTGATAAGATGTACAAGGATTTGAAGCTACAGTTTTGGTGGCCGAACTTGAAGGGTGATGTTGTATCTTATGTTGGAAGGTGTTTGACTTGCCAACAAGTAAAGATTGAACACAAGAGATCCGGTGGATTGCTACAACCGTTGGATATTTCGCTATGGAAGTGGGAATCTATTTCTATGGATTTTGTTATGGCCTTGACGAGAACCGTTGGAGGTAAAGATGCCGTTTGGGTTGTTGTTGATCGATTGACCAAGTGTGCTAGATTTATTCCGATCAAAGAAACTTGGAGTTTAGACCGTTTGGCGAAAGCTTATGTTGATGAAATTGTTAGATACCATGGTGTTCCTATGGAGATTATATCCGACCGAGATCCGAGGTTTTGTTCGAAATTTTGGAAAGCTTTGCAAGAAGCCATGGGTAGTAAGTTGTTGATGAGTACTGCATTTCATGCCGCTACGGATGGTCAGACTGAGAGGACTATTCAGACTTTAGAAGACTTGCTTAGGGCTTGTGCTCTGACCCTTTGGTCTAGTTGGAAAGAGTTACCGTGGTGGAGTTTCTACAACAATTAGGTTATCATGCATCGATCAAGATGGCTCCTTATGAAGCTCTTTTTGAAAGGAAATGTCGGAGTCCTATATGTTGAAATCAATTGAGTGATGTTCGTGACTTAGGCCCCGATGTTCTTGTTGAGACCATTGATAATGTGAAGGTCATTCGTGATAGAATGAAAGCCGCTCAAGACCGTCAAAAGTCTATGCCGATATCCGAAGAAGGCCGTTAGAATTTGAAGTGGGAGATAAAGTGTTCTTGAAGGTATCTCCTATGAAGGGTGTTGTTAAACGGTTTGGTGTTAAGGGTAAATTGAGCCCGAAATACATTGGACCCTTTGATATTGTAAGAGGATTGGTGCTGTTGCTTATAAGTTGGAGTTGCCGCCGAATTTGGCTAAGGTTCATCATGTATTTTCATGTTTCTCAATTGAGAAAGTATGTAAGTGATCCAAGCCATGTCTTTCAAGTTGAATTGCCCGAGCTTGAACCGAATTTATCCTTGGAAGAGAAGCCGATCCGTATCCTAGATCGTAAGGATAGGAAGTTGAGAAGTAAAGTAGTTCCTTTGGTGAAAATCTTATGGAGAAGTGCTAATGTCGAAGAAGAGACTTGGGAAACTGAAGCTTCTATGCGTAGTAAATATCCGAGTCTATTCGAGTAAGGTATTTTTCTTTCCCTCAAGTTTCGAGGGCGAAACTTTTTAAAAGGTGGGGTGATTGTTACACCCGGAAATGTACCCTATTTTTATAATGAAAATATTTTACGAATACCTTTCAGCAAATTTAAGTTTTAATTTAGAATTTTATGTTCCGAGTCGAATTTAGAATTTCCGAGTTCGTATTTGGAATTCCCGCGAGATTCCATGAGAATCCCGTCTTAAGGCGAGTTTGACTTTCCTTGACTTTTTCCTTATACATACTCATACTCCTCCTTTAACCTATTTTCACACAAACACATTTCAACTTACCTTCTTCCTTAAGAAACCCTTGCCTCCAATTTTGATCCATCTTTGAATCACCGTATCTCCTTCGTTTCTTGTTGAAATTCTCGTAAGTTCGTCTCATTCTTCCCCTCTTACCTTCCTCTATCCGTATTGATATTAAAATCATCGTCTTTCTCGCTTTTCAAACTTTCCGTCTTTCTCAAGATGAATTTTATTCATCTTTTATGATCTATTTGTAGGTGGTGACCTCCAAGATCCCGACAAAGACTATTTTCTTATTGAAGAGGAGCTTGACGAGTAGTGAAGACGCTTTAAGGTAACGGTGAAGGGTTACTCGATATCATTTACGTGTTTTAAGTGATTTCTAGGATAGAAACCATATTTAGATTATGGTTAGTAAATTTATGACTTGTATTATAGTTGATGGATGTTATTTGTTGAGTATTCATATGAGAATTGATGAATTGAATGTTAGTCGATAATTATCAAATGTTGATCTTGGTTGAAATTGGCATTTTCGTGTACTAGGGACCCCAGCCGGTCGACCGGCAGCCGGTCAGACCACCGGCTGGGGCACTGGCTGTATATTTTGGCATTTTTACGTGATTTTGGAAAATGACTTGGGTCTCAGCCGGTCGACTGGCAGCCGGTCAGACCACCGGCTGAGACACCCCTTCTTTCTTCCTTGTTTTCAAATGACCCTTTGGTCCCAGCCGGTTGACCGGCAGCCGGTCCACCTGACCGGCTGGGACATGCTGTTGTTTAAATGTGGTTTTCGTATGATGCATTGGCCTTAGCGGGTAGACCGGCAGCCGGTCAGCCTGACCGGCTGGCACCTGCTGGAGTTCTTTGAGATTTTTGTTTACGGTTTTCATTTATAATAATTCCGATCGTTCGTTTATCGTATAATTTTCCGTAGTGACTTATAATATTAATGTTTTGAATATATGACATTTCATTCGCTTGTATCACATGTTTTGTGACGGTTTTTGCTATGTCCCACTTTGAGTCGGTTTTTACAAATGATACGGTTTGAGCACTATTTTGTGTTGTGCTTTGTACTCTCATTCACTACAAAACGAACTCGGGAAACTGACGGACAAAATCCGTCAGTAACAACAAAAATCCGTCAGTAATTTCAATTACTGACGGAATTTCCGTCAGTACCACGCGTCGCTTTAATTGGTAACAAAAAAACACCTTCTGACGGAAAATCCGTCAGTAACTTACCATACTGACGGCTTACTGACAGGAGTTGCGTCAGGCAAATTAATTGGAAAGTCAACAAAATCTTGACTGTCCTGACGGAAATTCCGTCAGTAAAGTCAAGATTGACTTGGCTTACTGACGGAAATTCCGTCAGAAAAGTCAATCTTGACTTGACTTACTGACGGAAATTCCGTCAGGAAAGTCAAACTTGACTTGGTTTTCCTGACGGAATTTCCGTCAGTAAGCCAAGTCAATCTTAACTTTACTGACGGAATTTCCGTCAGTACTAAAAAGAGTAGTGGCTGGAAACAGTAGCCTGCTGTCCAGCCACAATGCGTTATTTGCATTGTTTTAAACGGTGAAAATTTCAACAAAACCTGAAATACTGAAAATACATACGTTCACCGCAAAGCGGTAATTCATACTCACATCGACCGCACGGTCGGGAATCAACAAAAGGCATTAAAAATAAAAGGGAAGACCGATGGAAATTGGAAAAAGAATTCTTTACATAAAATGTCCTACAAATTCATACAACTTTGTTTTTACAAGCTTACAAATTCAACGGTTCCTAACTTAGGTAGATTAAACATTACTAACCTAAGGGGGTAATGGGAGGTCCTCCAAAACCGTGCCCGTCATCCGCGTTGTCATCTCTTGGACGTGGAGGAGGGAAGTTGTTACACAACTCTTGGGGAAGAAATCTCATCATAGTCGCTTGCATGGCAGCCATTTGCGCGGCTTGGTATTCCATTTGTTCTTGATTGGCCCGTACTTGTGCTTCAAGGGCAACTCGGGCGGCTCTCTCATGTTCTCGTTCATTCGCAAGTGCATTCAATTGCTCCTTCATTTGAGTATTCTGAGTTGCGAATTGAGTGTAATCTGTAGGATTGTAGGAGAAAGAAGCGCGTGCACTTTTGTTGCATGGTGGATCATACCACACTTGTTTCCCCTTGTCTCCTATCCCGAAGAGCCTCGACTTCTTATCGAATCCGTCTACCGCTTTGTAGAATGCACGGAATCCGTCTGGAGTCTCGCCAGTTGGCGTTTGCTGACTCATCTCCTCGGTGTAAGCTTCCTGAACCCACAAAAAAGAAATTATATAATTAAAAACATTAAGTAATCAAAACAAAACGAAACTAATAAATAATATTAAAATTGGATATAAAAAAACTCCTCATTAATTATTAGACAAACTTACGTTTGTCTTAGCAGCTCTAGGGTTAACCCACTCGCCCTTCTTGTTCTTTTTTGTTTTCTCAAACAACTTGTACGGCATAGGATCAACCTGAAAGTATTATAAAAACATTAAGTGATATATCGGCAATATTAATCCTTCATAATTAATATGCAAATTGTATGTGAAATAAAAAATAAAGGACTTACCAATTCTTTAAATGCATCGGAACAACTCTTCCGACCTAGAGTATGGGTGCCCACCGCTTTCTCGCCACCTGACCGTCTATTAGCCTTGTTTATGTTAGACTTCTTGGCGAATTCGGGATCGTTTTCGGGCCTATTTCTAATGTTTTCCCACGAACTTTCGGGCACCCATTTCGGCCTATTTTTGTTATACTTGCAGCCATTAACAAGTGAGGTAATCCGCCTCATGACATGTTTCTGCCAGTCGGGCTTCGGGTCGTAGTTCTGATCGACCGAGTTCACATGATTCTATTTCATCATAAACAACTTGTTAGTAATTGCTGAAATTGTATAACTACACTTTTTGAATGAAAACAATTACTTTTTAGTAATAGATACAACCGTAATAAAATATACCTGAAAGTAATCCCACATCCGCCTACGCTGGTAATGGCTCGCTTCACTTCATTTGGTGAAGTATTCTCGGCCTATGGTACGAATAAAAGACCAAGTAACGTATTGCTTGATCGGCTTGTCGTCCCACCTGAAAAATATACATATTAGAACTAACGCGATAATAAAAGATAATAGAAGTTAGCGTAAAAGTGATAATAAAATAAAGTTTGCGATAATAAAAGTATTCTATAAATTAATTAGACACTTACCATTGGCCTATGGCAGGATTGCGAGACAGAATAATCCGGTTACTCTCCTGCTGTACCGTCGGGATCGCCACCTGCTCCTGCTCCTGCTCCTGCTCCTGCTCCTGCTCCTGCTCCTGCTCCTGCTCCTGCTCGTGAAAGGCAGCATCCTCCTCGTTCCGCTCATCGTCAGCACGACGAGAACGACTAGTACTGCCACCTATGATTCGTCTGATAAACGATCCACCTGCCATAAGTAAAAGCTATATACAATGGAAATTGTTAGGTAGTTCAATATATAAAAACCGTGAGCAAACTTTTTGAATTACAATGCAAAGTTTCAAATTTGATTATAATTGTATTTTGACAAATAGATTACAATTAACTAGTGACCCTCACTATCACTATCACTACAAATCAACAAACTTTCATCATCTGAAAAAAGTATTCCGACTTCTTCCTCATCTTCCTCATTTTGTAGTAGTTGAATTTCTTCATCTTCATCATCTTTTTCTTTTTCTTCACCGATGTCCTTGTCATACTCCCCTTCACCCCTTTCAACAACCACTTCATATTCATCCTCACTTTGTGTCTCTTCCACCAAAATTGGTGAAATTGACTGACTATTGACAACCACATCTTCTTGGAAGACAATTTCGTCAACAGGAGCATCAACATGCGATCGTGCCTTGATTTTAAAAACCGCGGACCATTGATTATCTTTCTTAGTGGTTGGATAAGGAGCATAACACACTTGATCCACTTGAAAAGCTGCCACGAATGGGTTATGTCCACGAAGTTTCTTTTTTAAGTTTACATCGACAAGTCCGTATACCTTATGGATACTAACTCCTTGTGGGGAATTATCAAACCAATCACATTTAAACAATATGGCTTTATAAATTCTGTGCTCGGTATAATAAGAAAGCTCAACTACTTCATTAAGGGTTCCGTAGTAGTCCAACCCTTCAGTAGAACTCACACAAACCCCATTGCTTATAGTAGCTTTCGGAACATCAACTCCCTCTTTAAAAGCACGAAATTTATAGCCATTGATAGAATATCTTCTCCATGTCCTCACCCAGTTACTTGGACCCCCTGCTAGAGCTATTATTAAAGGATCCTTCAATCTATAAGCCTATATATCAATAAAACAATATATTAATTATATTAAGATGTTATATTCTCAATATTAATTAATAGTTAATAAGAAATTGAAATGTGATCTTACTTCATTTCCCAACCATTTCGAAAAACTTTTGTCATGTTTGCTCCAAACATCATCATAAGACGTGACATCAGAATATGTGAGTTTGATGTACGTCTCGAATTCCCTAATAATAAGACGTGACATCAAGACATGTTTTAATTAGTAATGTACGTTTGAACTATAATGAATTAATTTTATTACGAAAAGTTATTTGTGTAATAATGAATCAAATACTTACTTTTCATAAGTCTCTAAAAATTGCCCACAGTTTCTTAGCACATAAAAATGAGCTTCTTCAAACTCTTTTTCATTTAAGTACCTCGTTATACATTTCCCGGTAGTATTTCCCAAGTCATCATTGAACAACTCGGGTATATTTGAATCTAGTTGGTTATCGGAATTCACACCAACCTCCAAGTCCTTCGCTTTTGTGTCAATGTGATCTTCAAAATATAGGGAACAAAAATTAGAAATTTCCTCTAACAAAAAAAGCATTGCATATGGAACCCTCGACCCGAGCTTTGTTGCCAACCTTCTTTTTCAAATGGATACATCCATCGATATTGGACAGGTCCTCCAACTTTCGCTTCATAAGGTAAGTGAATAGGTAAATGCTCCATGGAATTGAAGAAAGAAGGGGGAAATATCATTTCTAACTTGCATAATATCTCCGCAATTCTTGACTCTAGATGTTCCATGGAATCAACTTTAATCGTAGAAGTACACAAGTCTCTAAAAAATTGGCTTATCTCAGTTATAGCATTCCAAGAATTCGTCGGGAGTAAATGTTTCAATGCAACAGGAAGTAACCGTTCCATAAAGACATGACAATCATGACTTTTCATGGAATGTAACACCAAATTTCTATGGTCAACACACCGACTCAAATCTGAAGCATAACCATCCGGGAATTTCAAACTAGCAACCCATTCGCATAGAGCCTTCTTCTCCGCTGTCTCTAAAAAAAACCTAGATGATATGGGTCGTTTCAAGCAATACTCAAGAAAGTCAGCTTTACCCTTAGGGCCAAATGAAGTTTTCTTTGTTACATTCATCACCGTGTTGATAAGTTGTTCAAAAAAGTTTTTCTCAATGTGCATAACATCTAAGTTGTGTCGAATCAACAATGTCTTCCAGTAAGGGAGTTCCCAGAAAATGCTTTGTTTCCACCAACCTTCAGTTTTGTCGTTTTTCAATCTTTTCATTTCTTCAGCAGAAGACTCGACAACTTTTGGTAAACCTTTTACCGAATCCCAGACTTCAGCACCGGTTAATTTGATTGCAACTGTGGTATCCTCAGTTTTCCTATTCTTTAGAAAATGCTTACAATTGTTGCGGAAAGGATGATCATGTTTCAAGAAAGTACGATGACAATCGAACCAACAAACTTTTTTACTATGTTTCAGAAAAAAGGATTTAGGATCTGTTTGAAGACAATAAGGACAAGCACGGTATCCGGCTGTGGACCAACCGGAAAGCATGCCATATGCAGGAAAATCATTGATCGTCCATAGTAATGCCACTTTTAATTGAAAGTTACGTTTCTTAGAGACATCATAGGTATCCACACCGGTTTCCCAAAGTTCTTTCAACTCTTTGATCAACGGTTGGAGGTACACATCCAATTTTGCTTTAGGGTTATTAGGACCTGGAACGATCATAGATAAGAACATAAATTGCCTCTTCATGCATAACCAGGGGGGTAAGTTGTACGGGGTTACAATCACGGGCCAACACGAGTAAGACTTCCCGAATTGGCCATAAGGTGAAAATCCATCTGTACACAAACCTAGTCGAACATTGCGAGGCTCACTTGCAAATTCTGGATGCTCTCTATCGAAATGTTTCCACGCTTCTCCATCACTTGGGTGTGCCATTGTCCCTCTTTCTCTTACTCGAGAGTTTTTATGGTGCCAACTCATCTCACCTGCTATGTGTTTGGTTGCAAATAGTCGTTGTAACCTTGGCGCAAGCGGGAAATAAGTCAGTGGTTTACAAGGTATTCGCTTCCGGCCACTTAAATTCTTTTTACCTTTATACCGAGAGGCATGACATTTGGTACATTCCTCAAGATCGGCATTTTCTTCCCAAAAAAGCATGCAACCGGTAGGACATGCATCGATTTTCACATGGGGTAGTTGGAGTCCCTTAAGCAAATTCTTAATCTCTTGGAAATTGCGCGCCATTTGATTATTTTTTGGAATAATGTCACTAATTAACGACATAAAACCATTGGCGCATCTAAGAGATAAGTTGTTCTCACATTTGAGTGCTACCAACCTAGCAGCCGCTTGCAACAAACTCATACTACTTCCCTCATACACTGGTTGTTCGGCTTTATTTAACATTCTATAAAAGGCTGAAACTTGGGGATGTGGGGGATAACGAACTTCTTCATCGCTAAGGTCGTCGGGATTAAGTCGAGCCTCCATTATTTGCTCAACATTATCACGTAATGCATCTTCAACCAACTCCCGGTAAGGATTCTCACTAACTACGATACTACTTGAACTCTCTTCGGTAGCCAGTTTCTCACCGTGATACTTCCATACATAATAATTATCAGTAAAACCATTCGACCATAGATGATTTTGAACCTCCCTTTTCGATTTAAAAGCTAAGTTATCGCATTTCTTACATGGACACCTCATTTCACCGCCTAAATCCTTAAACTCACTATATTGTTCCGCGAATTCAATAAACTCTTTCACCCCATTTGCAAATATCAGCTTGGGTTTCTTTTTTTCGTCTAATCTTTCATACATCCACCGTCGTTCTAATCTTTTCATGTTATTATGTATCTACATTTAAATATATATATGTTATATAAATAAATTATCAGAAATTAACAACAATGATAATCAATAATCACACATATAAATTAAACATTTATTCTCATCAACAAGTAAAATTAAATTTCTTCAATTGGGTCCTTATCACTCCAACCTAAACCCATCAATCTACGTTTCAAGTCACTAGCAAACACCACTTGTAATTTATTAATGAGGAAAAAATTCGGCAGCAATTCCCCTTTGT
The DNA here is from genome assembly GCA_022085475.1 of Heliosperma pusillum. Classification (NCBI taxonomy): domain Eukaryota; kingdom Viridiplantae; phylum Streptophyta; class Magnoliopsida; order Caryophyllales; family Caryophyllaceae; genus Heliosperma; species Heliosperma pusillum. The sequence continues at coordinate 6,591 of JAIUZE010002444.1, read as the reverse complement.
TTTCTAAATACACAATGTTGAATAAATATTTACTCAACATATGCATTCAGAAAACATTAAAGGAATTGTAACCGAACTCTTTCCTCATTAATAAATTACAAGTTATGTGTTTACTACCTAAGTGACTTGAAACGTAGAAAGACAGTCCCAATACGGGGACTATTCAAAAATTACTCCTAACGAGTAATTCTTGAACGGGTACTAAGTCAATATCAACACATGTAATAATTTGGACATACAAAACACATGTAATAACTAGCTACTAACAACAACAAAAAATTTATTATCAAATGATTAAGACGCAGGGCGAAATTATATTAACAACAACCAAAATTTCATTATCAAAAACAATAATGGCTACTATCCTACGTCAATTAAAGACAAACAAATAATTAAGACGGAAGGCGAAATTAAATTAACAACAAAAATTTCATTATCAAAAAGAATAACGGCTACTATCCTACGTCAATTAAAGACAAAAAAGTGATTAAGACGGAGGGCGAAATTAAATTAACAACAAAAATTTCATTAACAAAAAAAAGTAATGGCTACTATCCTACGTCAATTAAAGACAAACAAATGATTAAGACGGAGGGCGAAATTAAAATAAAGACAAATATAATACCTAAGGATGAAAATAAACAAAGAAAGCGGCGACAAGATGCGGCGGCGACAAGCAGTGACGGCGACAAGTAGCGGCGGTCGACGGTCGGAGGTAGCTAGTGGTGGTCGTCGGATCTACAACAAACAACTAATAAAGAACATATAAATTAACAAAATGAGAAAAGAAAGAGAATGAAATAGTTAATTAAACTTACCAAGGATGTGGTGGTCGGAAAGTAGTCGCCGGAGGAAGTTAGTCGGTGGTAGTGATGGAGCCGGTGGTCGGAAAGTAGATTAAATTGATTTGGGGGTTAGGTTTTGGGGAAAATGAAGAAGGAAGAATGACGGGCTGATTGTGCGATTTCAACATAAAAAGAAAATTTCTGACGGAAATTCCGTCAGGAATCCGTCAGTTTAGCGAGAATTCGAGAACCTTTCTGACGGAATTTCCGTCAGAACGTATTGTTTGACTGCGTACTGTTTGACTACATTATTGGTATATACTGACGGAATATTACTGACGGATTTTCCGTCAGAATTTGATTTTACTGACGGAAATTCCGTCAGTACCCGTAAGTGAATTTTGCCGCCTTTGACTTAGTCAACGCGCCATTTTTCACTGACGGTTACTGACGGAAATTCCGTCAGTTTTATTTTTCCGTCAGTATTCCGTCAGTAGTCCGTCAGTCATTAAACATCACTGACGGAATTTTTTTTCCGTCAGAAAAACTGTCAGTTTCCCGAGTTTTAGTTGTAGTGATTCCCTTGGCTACCTTCCCGTTCGTAAGGCTGGAATGTCGGAACGGAGAGGTATCCTACTGCTTAAATGCATGTGTTAGTGGGCATACGACGACATTGTTGGGAGTTAAACGCTATGCGTTGATCGACCCGGCCGTCAAATGTTGTGTACTTGCGAGGTGGTGTTATTTGCATGTAGCGTACCGCATGTTATGAGGCTTGAGCTCTTTTCCGCCTCTTTCGTGAATTGATCTACCGAATGTGGGGTACTCGGCGTCTATGATTGAAGACCGAGTCTTGGATGCGAAACGTCATCGCATGTCGAATCGGAAAATGTGATTCCGAGAATCTGGCCAGGTTTAGATTAGGAGCCGTTTAATTATCGTTCCTACCAGGAGGAAATTAGTCTACATATACGAAATGTAGCATCGTGTATGGTTCAGGGAAATGCTTTATCCCGTGGATGCCTTTTAATCATACTTGCCATGTACACGGTGCTAGTGCGTTTCATTTACGTGAGAGATGTCGTCTTTGCGTCGTCGTCTTTGAATGCGTGATTTCATGATATTATTCATGGTCATTGCATGATTGGGCACCGTCTATGTATGGGTTGTTTGAATGGATGATAACATGATGGATTTATTCATGGTCATTGCATGACTTGGCATGGTTGTTTGTCGAGTCTCAATCTTATCAAACTTATACCGCTAACGGTGAGATGCAAGCCCTAGTGAGCGTATTCGGTTGCCTAAGAGTGTCTTTCCCGAGTCTTTGAATAACATGATGGATTCGGATTTGATTTCCATATGATCTTATCATTATATATTGGATTGCCTATCTATTCTTATCGTATCTCACATGTATATATATTTGTATGCAAGCTCTACTTTTGTATTTCCTTTGATGTACGTTTAATGTGATATGGTTGGGAGAACCCGGAGTTACTCCCCACTGATTGTGGCGTTCATGTTTTTCATGGATGAACAGGTTGCTTGCGTGGAGGGCTTTTTGCTTTTGACTATTTTGGGTTCGGGTGTGAGCTAGCGGGCGTTGTCCCTGGAAGTTTCACCTCTAGACGATTTTAGCTAGTTTTGCTAAACACTTCTTCTTTGTTAACATTTTGAGAGACCCCGTCTCTTTGTTGTATTTAGTACTTAGTTTGTTATATTTTGACACTCCTCGTTTTATCTATCTTGTATGTTTAAAAGTTTTTAAAATACCGTATTTCCACATATTATTTCACATGCTTGTATGTTTTATATTTCCGCATTCGCGAGGGATGTCACAAACTACACACACCTAATTGGGATCGGGTATAGATGTACCGATCACTGGAGGCTCTACCTTACCGTATATGTAGTTTCCCAAAGTCAAGATCAAGCCTAATAAGTCTAAAATCAATCCCTCGCCCACTGTGTACAAGACATCTGATGTGGTCGTTATACACCAAAAATAAAACCTAAGTCAACTAACCAAGAAGATAGCGGAAGTAGGGTCGATCTCCACAGGGAGGAAACTAACTAACTGTAATTTAAATCTATCAGTAACAATCTAGGGGTTTTGAAATTGATTTAACTAAACTAAATAAAGTTAAAGGGAAGAGAAAATAAGGATAGAAATTAATACGAATAAATCAGATAAAGAGAAAATATGCTAGGATTCGGTCCACTGCAGTATCGGCATCTACGGGTCAACTAAGCTAGTCAATCTTATTAATGAGAAGAGCAATGGTTTCCTCCTCTCGGTCTCAAACCACCCTAGGGATTTTCCTAATTAACTCTCGTCCTCTTAGGAGTCACCTATCAATTCTAAGCAAGCCTTCCCTTCCAATCTCTCGATCCAGGTCGGGGTTCACTATCTAGCCTAGTCTCCTGCGTATACTCATTCGACTAAACCTCAATTAAATTGCAAACATCGATTCTCATATTCAAGACTAACCAAACTAATCTATCCTAACATGCCTCTACTACAGTTTCCCTCATCCCAACATACAAGAGAATTAGCTACTCATGTTACGAACTATGCTAACAAAGACGATTAAATATATGACATAAGACATAATAAAACCGTAATTAACAAGCATGAACAATAACGCAGCAGTAATTAAGAAAAGAAACAGTAATTAAGACTAAAGATTAAGAGTAAAAGAGAAAAGAAGAAGTTTACAATCTTAGCAAATCCGGCGTAAAGAACAAATCCTACGTCGATAAACCCGAATGCAAACCAAAGGTAAAGTTCAGAAACTGATGGAAAATTAATTCTAATTACTGTCTGATTAAAACTGAATAATAATTCCCCTACTAATGACGTAAATAAGAGTCATATATAGTGTCTAACACGACTCTTAACCTAATTAACCTAATGGACTTAAAGCCCGTAATAGAATCTACTCGATCGAGGGAAATAACCACTCGATCGAGGCTTTTATTCATGGAAATCAGTCGATCGAGCACTTGATCTACTCGATCGACAAACTGGTAAGCGGCTTCTACTCGATCGAGCAAAGGTAGCAGCTCGATCGAGCACTTCTGGCTTCAACTCACCTCGATCGAATGGCAAGCTCCTCGATCGAGGTCTTCTGGCATAGTATGTGGTGTGAGTCATGACTTGGCCTTGATTATGAATGGTTTCACGCTTCCCAAGGCAAGAGCTCCTGTCCCGATTCTTCCATTCTCCTAAATGCATGCAAAGTGGACTGCTTTGGCTCGGTTTCTGCTACTACACAGCTTGTACCTACAAAATAGTAATGAAAGTACAAAGTAGCCAAATAGGGGTATATAGTGATATAATATCACCTAAATAACATAGAAATGCGTGAATACATGGACTAGAAAGTCTATACAAAATACACGCATCAAACTTCCCCAAACCAAACCTTTGCTTGTCCTCAAGCAAACTAAATGCAGCTATATGGAACAAGATAAACCTAGGGGAATGGAGCAAGTCTCAGAGCTAGCTACAAGTCAATGTTAAACAGTTTAATGCACTCGATCAATCATTACAAAGCTCAACACGAAAGTGAACGAATTTATACAATCTTTGAAATAAATTAGATTTTCGACCTTGCAAGACTCAACCAAATTCGGACTCTCACGGGTCACTCTTCTCTCAACAAGCAAATGGTAAGTAAATATGTAAAAGAGAGAGAAAATATAGTCACTCACCTAGACTACAACCGACACAACATGCATTGCTAACTATTATGAAAGATGATTCAAGCACCGTACACACGCATAACCACCGTTCAAGGGCAATCACGTGCCGAACATTCGCAAAGATATGGGATATGTGAGGCTAATTGGTAAGAAGGGGCAAAACAATGAATGAAAATGTGAGGGTAAATAGCCAAGCTAGTTCCTAACAAAACCGCATTAGAACTCGTTCCTTTCTTCCAACCATCAAAATTAAGCTCGATGCCTTAACATATATAGGCATATACAACACAAATCCATATGACACCTCGACAAATGATAATAAGCACAGGAGGTGTAAAAACACGTCAGCCAATTATTTTTCTCATCATATTTTTTCCATTTTTTTTTTCCATTTCCTTTCTTTCTTTTCTTGGCTGACTGAGGAAAAACCTCTCGATCGAGTGGATTAAGTCACTCGATCGAGGCAATAAAGCACAGCAACTGCTCGATCGAGCTAAACAAACTGCTCGATCGAGGCACAACTACCACTTCTCTTCTTTTTCTCGTAAATACCCACTCCAATCAACGAAACGAGCCAAAAACTGACACAACAGTAGAATATACCTCGACTACTAAACTAGCTCGGCAAAGGTAGGCTTAATTTAGGATGTAGTTAAGGGCAACAGGCAGATATGGCTTTATGTGGAGTTAATGGGGTAAAATGAGGAAAAGGGAGATGCAAATATTCTCAAAACACGTAATACCGACCACAAACCCAATGCGTGCAGGCAATAAGAAATCAAAATTCATATACAAGCAAATGACACGAGATGTGGGGAGTAACTACTCTCATTCCTAGATGAACTGGTCATGGATGTCACCAGTTATAGGCTCTAAAATCTCAGAATATATAAGTAGTTTGCCAAAAAGTTGAGTCAAGTCTAATAACAAAATTTAAATTCCAAGACAAAATTCAATAGTTCACTACTTCGATTTTACTAAGTAAATCAAGAAAGGTGCAAGGAATAGCATAAAATAGACTTGTAGTGCGATTTTATCATGAACAAGACTCCAATCCGACTCAACTATATGCAAAAATAAACGTGATATTTTTGATTTTTTCAAATTTCCTAATTAACATGAATGTAAACGTGAATGCAATACAAATGCAAATGTAGACGCAAAAGGATGTAAAACACTTCCCCAAACCAAACAGACAATGTCCTCATTAGCTATAGCACCAAAGCATATACGGGAAAGGGAAAAAACAACCTAATACATGCTCCTAAGGAATGAAATGTATATATATGAAGAATGGAAAAACAAAAGAACAGAAACGACTCACAGGACAAAGCTTCCCCAAACCAGCATCAAAATAGGGGTCGATCGAGTAAAAATTCTACTCGATCGAGCAACTCGTCAGACAAAACCGCTCGATCGAGTAACTCTATTTTGCTCAATCGAGCACTCTCGCAAGCTTTCGGTTTTGAGCAATTGCTTCCCGCCTCGTCTCCTGCAAAACCGATGCTAACCGAATACCAGAAAATACCAAAAATTGTATAATAGGAAATATAAATTGTCTATCTAAACTACGGATTATCACGTGATAGTCTAAATATCTATTTGAAAACGAAATAAATTGTTTTTACAAATTGCACGGGGTTGCAAACCCGGCTACCAACCAAATAGTTTCATGAGAAGGCCACCGTTTGGCCTTTGACTTGCGGAAGTACCCTCAGCTGCGGTAAGTTCCGTCTTCTTCCTCCACACGTACGTTGGTTTCTTGGAGTCTAGCTCCACTTCGGAATCACTTGCGTACATGCGAGCTCCTTTGTCCTTCGTGGACTTCTTCTTCTTGACGGCGTCACGCGAACCGGGCTTTCCCTTATCCAGCTCCAATGCTACTGATTTGCTACCTGTAATGGAACACACAATGGCATGCTCCTCCAATTCGCTCCCAAGCTGGGGCGGAGGTGTTACGGTAGCAATGGGGATATCACAGATAGGAGCTATAGGTTCGATAAGAACCGAAGCTTTGTCATGCGTGAATAAATCAGGTGCGATATCAGATAAAGGAAGCGCGTAGCATGGTGACACAAGCATAGGACCCTTACTA
>JAIUZE010002443.1:0-33024 GCA_022085475.1 Heliosperma pusillum | reverse complement strand
GATGCCATTTTTCCCAAACAGATAGGGATTGATATGTAAATCCCAATCCGCTACGTTTATATGATGAATAAAGGTGCTGTTTGCTGGAAGAGTTGCAAGCAAAGCGTTACAGCGGATTCTACCACAGAAGCAGAGTACCTTGCAACGTCTAAAGCTGCAAAGGAAGCTGTGTGGATTCGGCAATTTTTGGAAGAACTAACAGTAGTCCCTACTGCCAAAGATCCTATCACAATTTATTGTGATAACAGTGGGGCTATTTTTCAAGCAAAAGAGCTCAAGTCTAGTAACAAGTCTAGACATGTACTTAGGAAATATCATGTAATTAGAGATTACGTGGACAGAAAGGAAATTGAAATTTGTAAGGTTGGGACAGATGACAACATTGCTGATCCTTTAACCAAGCCTTTATCAAAGGCTAAGCATGATGGTCATGTCGTCACAATGGGATTGAGACGTGTGCCAGAATTCCTTTAGATTATGTAATGTGTAATAATTGAATGTTGTATTAATTATTTCATATATGATAATGGCATTCATTGTTCGATTTTTTTTTAAACTCTTTTATTTAGTTTGACTAAATTTAATACTTTGTTTATCCGAATAGATTGTTGGACCCTATTCAAGTGAATAGGACGAACTTAATATTTTGTCCCTAGTCACTCAATGAGGTGACGTCTCGAAATGACTAGATTGTAAGTCGATCGATGGTTGGTTCAGCACCATGGGGTCATGGAGATGACTGGTCATTTACATAGACAGACTGTATGACACTCTGTCGGACAGTGACATTGTAGAGACCCTTAAATCATTTATTTGATGCCTGGTCGTGGCAGGGTCTTCTATCTTATTCCTATAAGTCGATTCTTTTGACTGGCGACCGTCTATCTGAGTCGGTGGAGTTTACGATTGGTTTTGGTTGATGTTCTAGGTCGTGCCGTAAAAGGAGGTCGAGGGACTTTTTCTTCTGGATCATGGTGATCTGCATCATACAGAAGTGATGATCAAAGCAATTGTCCCACCCACTTGGTACAAAACATCTTTAGGCCACTCGAGGAGAAGTTACTGTAAATCGTGGCCCCTCCGGAAAGAGATCTATGGTAGATTTTCCGGTCAGACATTTCTCTCCCTATCGAGAAAACCACTCTAGATGATTGTCAATCGCAAGTGCGACCTGAAGACCCTGCTTTGAGTGGGATATCGGATAAGAGACATGAGATCGGTGACGCACACTTGTGTCAGACAAGTGGGAGATTGTGGAGTAGGTGTCCTCCCAATAGGGCGCCACATTAGAAATCTTATTAAGAATTTATTTGGGATATTTATTGACATATATTATTATTCACGTTGATTAACGTAAATCAATAACGGTTGGCTAACTAGAGTTTGACGTTATTGTCGTTTGACGACGGTGATCAACTGATCCCTTTCGGTCACATCTAAAGGATGAAATCTAAATAGTAACTAATTATTTGTATACGATACAGTTAATTAGTACATTACATATATTCGATATGTACGAGAGTTAATTGTTAGAAATTGAGTTAAGAACTCAAATTCGATTAAACTTATTTTTCAATTATGCGATAATTGACTAATAAATTTATATCTTATTTTAATACGAGTAAATAAGATTTAACTTAGTAATTAATCGTTAAATTACTAAATTAGTTGAGGTTTTGAGATATAGGTAATTAGTTAATTATATTTACAAGGAGTTGTAAAATAAATTAACTAAGCATTGTGGGACCCATTATATATTGATATAATGGTAAAATATTACTTAAAATGTTAATTACATATTATTTATTTAATTGAGTCATATAATTGTTATATGATCAAATTAACACTTAATTATACAAGATAATTAACCATATGATCAATAAGTATTTGTGAGACAAATATCAAAAATCAAAATGGACCAAACTAGGCCATTGTGGCCGGTTAGAGTGCTAGTTACATGGTGATGATTGTTGCTCTTGTTTACACTCTTTAGTTACCAATTGAAAGTGACATAACAAGTAGAATATAATCATCACTTATACTACAACACTCCACCCTAATGCATGTGATTAAAATAAGCAAAATGAGAGCCTTGTCATGCTCATATGGACCGGCCATATTGCCTTTATAAGGGCAATATGGTTGTTCATTTCATTTGTTCATTCATGCTTGTTTTCCTTACTTCTCTCAAAACTCATCTTCTCTCTAAAAAATCTCAAATACTATTATTTACTAAGTATTACTAGTGTAGTAATATAGTCATAATATTAGTAGTATAATATCTATCTTATTATCAAGTTAATAATAAGGGTAGATTATTTGGGTTCATCTTGGTGCAACTTGAAGGAGGTCTTCTAGTTTGGAGATTTCTTGTTCATCCATATTATTAGCTCAAGAACAACAAGAAGGTGTTATTGTTGTGCCCATATTATTTCCATATCAATGTGAGGAAATTTCTTCTTTTATATAAATGTCTTTATATTTGCATGCATGTTACATAGATCATTAAATACTAAATTAACAAGTAATTTAGCAACTAATTAGAAGAGTCTAATTAAGGTCTATGGACTTTCAGTACGGTGGTGCTAGGCGCTTGGATGGGCAAAGGGGAGGGGTGTCCGGCGCAGGAAGGGGGTGGGGGATGGTGGCTGGTGTCAGGATGGGTATGGTGGATTGAAGATTTGAAAGAGACGAAATTTGGGGATTTTTATTCATATCTTGGTGGTGTGAAAAAATGAGAGGGTTATGCTCGAAATAAGGCAAAAAATGTGTAAGATTGAGTAAAATATCGTGCGAGATTTAACAATTCCAAAAAAAATAAAATATTTGCATAAACTAAAAACTTCAAATTTCTGCTGTCTAATAAACGGGCGGCGACTCCTATCCCCTCAATCCATCACTGTATATGGTCTTCAATGTAGTGAATGCCATATTGTTAAAAAATTTCAATAATTATTTATGGCCTTTTTGGAACGAAAGTTAATGCAATTTATGCTAACAACACTATTGGAACTATAGCAGGATTACCAGATTATAAATTTTAATTTATCTTTTACTTCGGTTATACCTCACCGATATTTACTGTCATCACAAACAGTCAAACCTACAATATTACAACATAAAATGAGGGTCTAATAATGAGATATGGTCGATATTATGCGATATTATGCTATATGGAAATGTATTATGTAATTAGGAGAGCTATTATATTATCCTATAACTAGTTATTTAGTTGCCTTTATTTAGAAGACTATATTGTGCATATCCCTTGTATTATGGAGTTAGAAGTTGTATATATTAGGGAGTTTTGTATCAACGATATTGATTCAATAATAACACAATTACCAATTATCTTCCCTGTTCTTGAATTCTGTATGTTATCAGAGCCCATGGTAAAAAGACCTGGGTATAAAAGAAAAAAAAAAAGAAAAAAGAAAACTGGGCTAAGAAAAACGCAGCCGTTGAAGAATAACACCGTTTGCTTGACGACTGGAAGAGAGGCCAGAAAGCCCCCCAGTCCGATTGAAGTGGGCTCATATGTGAGGGGGAGTGTGAAGAAACCCGATTTCCCACATGTGAGTGTAATCCCACATTGATAAAAGAGTGGAGAGTTTACCACTTTATAAGGCAAATGGCTACTCCCTCTATTGCCAATTGGTTTTAGAGTGGAACCCCCTTGGATTTATAAAGTGGATTCTCTCTCCTCAGTACGGGTTGGACTCAGGCCCGATTATGAAATTTAACATGGTATCAGAGCAGGTACTTCATTAATTTTTCAAATCTCACAAATTTATTTATTTCTCATTCATCATGACGAAACCAAAGGGATCAAAACAAGAGCAAATTTCACCTTGCTCACCTCTGTATTTACATCTTAGTGAGAGCACAAATCTCTCACTGGTTCCAAGCAAATTTAATGGGAAAAATTATGAACTTTGCGCTGATGCGGTCAAAACCGCTCTCGATGCAAAGAACAAATTATCTTTTGTCGAGGGCCATGTGAAGAGGCCGGTCTTGTCCAAAAATCAAGAAGAAACGCTCGAAGCGGTGGCATGGCGACAGTGCAATGCCATGTTAAAATCATGGATACGATGTTCGATTGAAGAAAACCTTCATGCGAGCATCAATTATTCTGGACCCGTGGTAGAAACCTGGAAGGAATTACGAGATAGCTATTTCCACTGGGAATTCTCCACGAGTTCACCAATTGAAATTGGAGTTGGCCGAATGCAAACAAAAGAAAGACCAATCCGTCATAGATTATTATACCAAGATGAAGACGATTTGGGATGAGTTAGCGAATTATAGCAAGGTACATCAATGTAACTGTGGAGCAGCAGAGTCGATCCTCAAGGAACGAGAGGATGAAAAGGTCCATCAATTTCTTATGGGCCTTGACAATAGTCTTTACGGGAACATCCGTTCAAATTTGTTAATGGAGGATGAGATAATGTCTTTGCCGAGAGCTTATTCACTTGTCCTCCGCGAAGAAAGCCATAAGGCTGCCACTAAAGAGAAGGAAGAAGCCATTGAGGCAGCGGCAACCATGGCAGCACGGGTTTCCGATGGTGTGCCCAAGGGTCGAAATAATGGACACAATGGAGAAAAGAAAGATGAAGTGGAAATTTTCTATTGTACCTACTGTCAAAAACCTTGGCACACCGAGGAATATTGCTGGAACAAACCCGAAAATCAAAGTCGGGGAAGAGGTCGTGGACGCGGCCGTGGAGGCAGAGGTCACTATGAACGTGCAAACGCAGCAGGTGTGAGTGGAGGAGACGCGACATGGCTCAGATTGACAGCGGAAGAACTGATGCTGTTCCGAGCCATGATTGCCAACAAAGGTGAAATTAACTCAAATGATAAAGGTATGAAAATTAATTGTGAAAGTTGGCTCCTTGACACAGGATGTTCACATCATATGACCGGAAGGCGAGATTTACTTGAGAATATAGAAAAGAAAACAATCTCAACAGTAGGTCAGCCAAACGGATCTCACATTAGTGCGTGTGAACACGGAACAGTGACATTAAGTTCCAATTTTGTTTTGAAAGACGTACTTTATGTTGCCACGTTACAATGTGATTTGATTTCGGTTCAACAGTTAATTCGCGAAAATAATTGTTTAGTAACTTTTTACTCCGATCATTGTGTTATACAGGATCTCTCTACGAGGATGAAGATTGGACGGGGGGAGCATAAAGACGGGGTTTATTATTTAAAGGCACAAGGAACGAAATCCGTCGCAAAAATCGAGACAAGTAGAGATGCAAATCTTTGACACAAAAGACTTGGGCATCCTTCTAGTAGTGTGTTACCACTCTTTTCTAGTTTAATTGGTTTGAATTTATGTTGGAATTCTAAAGACGTTTGTGACTCGTGTTGTCGTGCTAAGCAAACACGGTCAGTTTTTAAATTGAATAAGAAACGGAATGAATCTTTGTTTGGGCTTATACATTGTGATATTTGGGGGAAATACAGTGTAAAAAGTTTAAATGGGGCACAATTTTTCCTTACAATTTTTTGATGACAAGAGCAGGGCAGTTTGGGTCTACCTTATGCGTGAGAAGAGTGAAGTAATTCAATTACAGATTAATTTTTGCAAAATGGTGAAAACCCAATTTGGAAGGCAAGTTAAAGTGGTTCAAAGCGATAATGGGTCGGAATTTCTTTCCGGACCATTAAAACAATATTACAGTGAAAACGGGATGCTTTTTCAAACTACCAATGTCGATACCCCACAGCAAAATGGTAGGGTAGAGCGAAAACACCTACATATTTTAGAGAAGGCTAGAGCACTGCGTTTTCAAGGGAATTTGCCTCTTGAATTTTGGGGAGAATGTGTAGTTACCGCTGCGTATTTAATAAATCGAACCCCCACACATGTTTTAAATTGCCAAACCCAATATGAAATGTTATACGGAGAACGACCCATACTCGACTCCGTTAGAGTATTCGGTAGTTTATGCCATGTCCACAACAAGGAGAAACCGAAAGATAAGTTTGGTGAGCGAGGAAGACGATGTATTTTTATCGGATACCCATCTACCAAAAAGGGGTGGAGAGTGTATGATCTTAAAACAGGGGACGTGTTTGATTCAAGAGACGTTATTTTCTATGAGCATTTATTTCCGTTTAGTGACATACGAAAGGAAGGAACAACAAATTGTGAGCCTATTTGTCACGAAAACCAGAGACATACAGGGATTTTTGGTGAAACCTTTTCACCCGAAGTCGAGTCAGATAAGGAGGAAGTTCAACATGAAACACGAACTGATGAACATGAGCATTCTGACAGTGAAAATGTCACTGAAAATGTGAACAACAGTGACGATTGTGTACCGATGGGAAGAGGAGCTCGGGAAAAATTTGAGCTCGCATGGAAGAAAGATTACTTGTGCAAATCAACAAGAGTAATAGACCCCCGACGCCAGTCCCCTCAGCTCAATCTTCATCGTCCAAACAGAGAGGTACTAGTTATCCTTTGAGTAATTATGTTACTTATAATTGTTTTTCGAAAAATCACAAATGTTTATTGAGCAAAATCGATGCAGTGGTTGAACCACAAAAATATAGTGAAGCTGCTTGCATACCCGAATGGAGAGAAGCAATGTTAAAAGAGTATCAAGCACTTGAGAACAATGGTACGTGGAATGTTGTAAATTTGCCAAAGGGAAAGCGACTTATTGGATGTCGATGGGTCTATAAAGTCAAGTACAATGCGGACGGAACCATTAAGCGTTACAAGGCGCGGTTAGTTGCTCAAGGATATACCCAAATTGAAGGGGTGGACGACCATGAGACGTTTGCTCCGGTGGAAAAAATGGCGAGTGTACGGTGTTTACTTGCAGTGGTAGTAGCGAAGAATTGGAATATGACACAGTTGGATGTAAACAACGCTTTTCTCCAAGGCGATCTAAATGAAAAAGTTTACCTGAGAATGCCGCCGGGATTTGATGACAGTGGGTCGAATAAAGTCTGCCGGTTACGGAAGAGTTTGTATGGTTTGAAGCAAGCTTCGCGGAATTGGTTCGAAAAATTGACTACGTCATTGACGAGGTATGGATTCCAACAATCATTGGCTGATTATTCCATTTTTACTTACAACAAAGATGGAATTTTTCTTGGCATATTAGTTTATGTAGACGATATGATAATTGTGAGTAACCATGCCATGGCTTGTACCCGTCTCAAGAATTTTTTGGATCAAAGTTTTGGAATAAAAGACCTTGGAAAATTCAAATACTTATTAGGCATTGAAGTTGCAGAAGGTTCAAATGGATTATTTCTTTGTCAACGGAAATATGCATTAGATATTATAAAGGAAGCGGGATTGGAAGGTGCAAAACCGATGGACACTCCCATTAAGCCGAAGCACAACTTGGCTCTAGCTGAATGGGAGCTTTTACGTGACCCTTTGAAATATAGAAGATTAGTGGGGAAGTTAATTTATTTGACTATTACAAGACCCGACTTAGTCTATGCCGTCCATATTCTATCACACTTTGTCCACGCTCCGAGGCAGGAGCATTTGGCGGCAGTTTTCAAGGTGGTTCGATATATCAAAGGAGGACCAGGGAGAGGAATAATCATTAATCGTAATTGTGATTTACAAGTGCGGGGTTATTTGGATTCGGAATATGCAAATTGTCCTCTCAATGGTAAGTCGATTTCTGGATATTATGTATGCCTGGGTAATTCGCCAATTGCATGGAGAGCAAAGAAGCAAACAACAGTTGCAAAATCAACGGCGGAAGCGGAGTATCGGGCTTTAGGAGCTGCGACAAGTGAGGTGTTGTGGGTAAAGTCATTTTTAAAGTCACTGGGAGTGGATCATATCAAGCCAATGACACTCTTGTGCGACAATCAGGCAGCTCTAAGGATAGCCAAAAATCCGGTATCACATGATTGAACCAAACATATTGAAGTGGAGTGCTATTTGCATCCGACACCATATTATGGAAGGCACTGTAAGGACGTTTTTTGTAAGGAGAAAAGAACAGATCGCCGATCTGTTTACCAAGGCTTTGGCCGGAAATACGTTCCGATATCTTCAAGGCAAGTTGGGCATTGGGTCACCAGATGCTCCAACTTGAAGGGGAGTAATGAGATATGGTCGATATTATGCGATATTATGCTATATGGAAATGTATTATGTAATTAGGAGAGGTATTATATTATCCTATAACTAGTTATTTAGTTGCCTTTATTTAGAAGATTATATTGTGCATATCCCTTGTATCATGGAGTTAGGAGTTGTATATATTAGGGAGTTTTGTATCAACGATATTGATTCAATAATAACACAATTACCAATTATCTTCCCTGTTCTTGAATTCTTTATCTAATATTGGCATTTAGCTTACTGTTATCTGTTCTTTTAAGAAAAGAAAATTCCAATCAACCAACTGAAGCTTCATATTATAATTTTGGACGTCTTGGAGGGTGAGAGGTGCTTTTCTTCACCCAATTCAACTTTGATTAATGATTCTTTGTTTGACCATGTACGTAATGCTAATTATTCCGATTATATGATATTAGCATGTAGATAATTAGGAATAACGATGTTCCCTTTTAGGAGCTAAATAGGAGGATATTGTGATTTATTGCATTACCTAATACCTACCGGGTTTTAGTCATAGGCAACAATTTTCTTTTTGTATAATAAAAATCCAAAAAATGGGTCTTAACTCTCAAGTTGGTAATTACTCTTTCATTTACCTATATTACTCAATCATGGACAACATTATCAATTTTACCCTCTCATTTGTAACCTTCCTTTCCCTTTCCCTCCCTTCTTCTTTCATTAATTAAAAAACTAAGCATGATGGACCCAGGGTCGGCCCTAAGGGGTGATTGGGTTGGCACTTGACAAGGGCCCAAATGTGGAAGGGGCCCAATGTAAAAAAAAAAATTGAAAATTGAAAGACGTTGGAAGTCTTGAAACCAAATAAGGATAGTACAAGATTCACTTAACTTTTTTTTGGGAAGAGTAAATAATTAAACACATATTTATTCTAATTGGCTCTTCTTTTTAGGTTATTTCATCAACTCCTTTATATTTTATCAACCTACATATTTCCCCTATTTCATCAATTTCGAATTCTTCAACAACACTTCAATCCTTCAAAATTGGAATCATTTGTTCATTTATTCGTTTGCGATTCGCCGATTCGTTAATGAGGGTGTTCTAATTCCCTTTTCTTCTTCAGTTTTTATTTATTTTAATTAAGTATTGATTATTGTCTTGTACCTTATTAATTTATTTATAACTATTGTTAGGCGTTTTTTAGTACCGACTAACTGTTGTATCTTTTTTTTTAGCGTTTGTTATTGACCGGTAATCTTTATTTATATATTGCATTTTTAAATTTTATATTTCTAAATGTTTTTTATTTGTGATTTGTGATTTGTGATGTGTGGAATTGTGGAATTTCTGTTTTCCTCAATTGTTGTGTTGTTTGTTAAGTGTTAAGTCATTTATTGAATTCTCATTTACAATTTAGCCTAAAAAAACACTGATCTAAATGTGAGAAAAGACAAAAAAAAAAACTTGTGGAGTTGTTAATAAAATCACAACAAGATGTTATTCACAAATCTTTGGTTAGAAACGTTGTCAATGAAAATTTAACTCACTCAGGTGAAAATTTACATGTATCAATGAAATTAATGAAAAATACGACCATAGTGATTTTATTGACTTCTTAATATCATGTACGAAGTATTTGACGATGGCACACGAATTAATTGAACTAAAAAAATTTCTAGGGCCCAATTCTACAATTTTGCCTAGGGCCTCAAAATGGTCAGGACCGGCCCTGGATGGACCACCGTCTACCCCACTCCTGCCACTCACTTACTCACCGAAAAACCCTAAGTACCCAAGTCCCCGACGCCTTATCCCTACCCGACAAGTCGACTGTTCATACTCGACCCATTGTTACTCTCAATAACGCTGTCTTTGCCGGTGCTGCTGCCTTATTCTCACGGCCCCCTTCTGCTCCTTTGACTTTTCCTGTATCTTCCATTCATTTTGTTGTGAATACTAAGAAGGCATGTGTATATGAATTATCAACCATGACAACCAATTATGATGGCTATTTGCCTAGCATAATACTATAAATCAAAGATTATAATCACGCATTTCTACATATATTTATTATCTTCTTGATTAATATCTATGTAGAGGAACCCATGCCACTGTCTTTTCGAGTGGGTTGAGTTGGAGCACAAGCCGCTATCGACAATTTTAGGGTAGTCGGATGTAGCATGGTGCTTCAACGACGGAGACGGGATGTAGTGCGTTAGGATGAAAGAGGTTGTTTGAGCCAAAATCTCACTATTTGGCATGGGCTACGTGGCATGAGACGGGACAATAATTAAATACGCAAATGGATCCATGACAGGTGGAAGTCGGGCCTTTGGACCGAGAAGGAGGAAAAGATGCGCATACTAAACTCTACCTCGGAGGAAAAGATTATTAAATGAAAACCCTAATAAATCCACTAGAATGGGTTTATTAACTATAAAACAAGAGACAAGTAAGAGAGAAAACATCATCAAATATTAATTGAGCACCAAAAGAACCAACCACTATTACGTACAAAACAAATAGAAACCAGAGAAAGAAATATGGAATTACTCCATGACATCATTGCGACATCTCTCCATCATCATCTAATTATTGCCCACCATTACCCAATGATTATCCATTAATACCATATCACTATTCTTATATACAAACCCATGGAATAGTTACTGCGAAGCATTGAACGTATAAGCACTGCTCTTCCGCGGACGGTGGATCCGTCTGCTATATATTGTATATTGTATCCGGATTATCATATAGTGAATTGGCGGGATACCGACTCCCCCCACGGTTTTCCCACACTGGGTTTTCCGCGGCAACAATCTCTTGTGTTATTGTCTCTTATCTTGTCTTTTACGTACCTTCTGTTGGAAATAAGGGGCTTGTGAGCAAGTACATTTTCCTACTTATTGCCCCATGTAGGAAAATAAGGACTTACCTTTATGCGGAAGCGATCGGATTGTTGTGTTCGCTAACTGCCCACTACCATATATCGTACCTCCGGCGGCTACTAGAGTCCCGGAATATGTCCACGCCCCAAATCTCAAGTCCCATATTGATGGTAGACTTAGCCTCTACAGATGTATCTTTTATGTGTATTGTATGTGTCCATTAGTTAGTCATCTCATGAGCCTTTTCCTTCTCCTTATAATCTCTCCACATAGGAGTTACAAGGGAGATGAAAAACTTATTTTAATCACATACTAAATGTGATTGATTAACTTATTAAAAGAGTAATTTAATACATGATTAATATGTATTGAATAGTAACATCCACGTTAATGTGACCGTTATAAACATAAAATTCAATACTCCCACTCGGCCACACAACCGAGTGAACATTGCTCCCACTTGGCCACTCAACCAAGGGATTACAACACTTGATCACAAAGTCAAGATAATTTTCCACTCTATCATGGAGATAGAGAAAAGTCATTAACATGATTACACTACCAAGTTTATCATAACACAATACTCTATAACAATCTCTAATACTTCATACGAGAAATGGGGTGTACGACCAAACGTAGCAAAGTAATGTTATATTAAGTTACCATCAAAACTAACATAACACTTTCACATTATCAATACCCCAAATCATTCAAAAAACATCACCGCTAGCATACACAATCCCTATATGCTATCATAATCATTTAGTTATATACACAATATAACCCCTGGCCAGGAAATTATGGTGAAGTTAAACTGATATTTCCTTAGACACTAATAATAATCCGTCTCAACTTAACTGCTTTCCTAACATGATCCATTGAACCTTAATCATTTAGGTCCTTAGAATTCATATTAAAGTAGCAACATCAAGTATTGACTTCATATCATAGCTCCAAGTCAAAGGGCATCGAACCAAAAGTGGACAACACAATCCATAGGATCACACGGTGACAAAGTAGAGAATCATCCGTCACTCCTAACGGTCGACTTATAAACACACATAGTATGACATATGTGTCACAACATAGCTCCCACTACAATGGGCATATCACGCTTCTATGTCGTGCGAATCGTAAGTCTAGATACTACTCAAGTATCTAACCCAAGCCACTAGATTGATATACTCAATATCCAATCTGACACTTGTGATTAGGTTTAAAGCTTTAGTACGAAAATAGGGTGTCTTTTCATACTTCGACTACAAAAGTCTCATCTCAGACTTACTAAGGCGACTGTATAATGAGTCAATATCTTTCCCGTACAACTAATGTACAAAGATAATCCAGAACACTCACTAAATGTTAACGTGACTCATTCTCATCTTGCCCACTACTCAAGTGTCAAGGCGATTTACCTGTGTGACTAGGCAATCTAAAAGCTTGGTGATATCTTATGTGCCTCATGATGCAACAAATGCATATGAACATTTCCAAAAGAAACAAAATTCTCATCCTAAAATGTTCATCATCAAACACATCCACAACTCAACAAGATTAAAATTTAAGTTGACTCTTTTGCACAATTAGTTCAACAAATAAACTAATTAAGAATACATCAAAATAAAAACGTCAACAATCTTGTTAGTTAATCTTACTTGATGAGAACTCTTAGTTCCACACAAGAACTAATCTACTATTACCACAAAGGCAGAGTAAAATTTACTTGATTACATATCATTGTGCATGTAGTGGATTAATTAAGTAACAAATTACTTATCAATCACAAAATTGACGTCCAACAATGTACTAAACAAGGTACACATCAAAATACCAACTACAATATAACTAAAAACAATACTCTAATTGAATCTTGCACTTGATTATAGGTTTAGACATAAACCACAATATTATTTTCTTCTAAATACTAATATGTCACCAATTAACAAAGAGATACTTATTCTCCTATATAATTTTGACATAACCACATTAATTCCACCATTCCAACTAAATCATCACACAAATAATTTATGAAACTTGAAATAAATATGGAAGACCGCTAACACATGGACAATCTTAAGAGATACAAAATTTATCATCTTAATCATTTGAGACAAACTCAACTGATTGATCCATGTATAATTTTTCTCGAGAAACATGATTCGAGAAAACATTCTTTACATCCATTTGAAAACAAAATCTAAATAGATGACCAAAATTAGAAGAAAAAACGGACAAATCCGAACATTTGAGAACATATCTCAAAATCGTCTTAAACCTTATTACCATAATCCTTCATTGTCACAATATCTATTTACTCTCATAATAACATTCTATTTTCATTATTTAGCGAAACGCTCCCACTTACTAAAAGTGATAGCTCTCACTTAATAAAAGTGGTACAAAAGACGAATAGATGGAATAACTCCACTATCCTCCAATGAGCAAAACTCCAGAAGAATCGACCCTTATGTTGATCCTTATAACTTGACATACAAGTTAATATTTGTTCCATAGTAGACAAACTCTGATCTTTACCTTGGATCATGGAACTACTCCCACTATCTGAACATGAAGAGAAGTTAAACTATCCTTGGTGTCTCAGTGAGTTCACAAATTCTCCCACTCACCATAAGATAGTTTTCGCATTGTAACGAATACAAGGCAAATGTCTACTAATCTTCGCCAACACTTAGAAACATATCCAAGTGAATAAAAAAATTGTGGGTCACCTAAAACACAAAGTTTGACACATGTTAAGGCATGAATGACCAATTTATTACCCAAAACTTATTTGGAGTAAGCAAAATTCCTCAGAAAAAAATATTTAAGGAATACTCCTCTATACAAAATAAGGAAAAACTCGATCAGCGTCATTCCTCACTCAACCATATTAAGTGATAATGTAAAATTCCTTAACCAAGACAACATCCTGTAATAATGTTTAGGAATTGTAAGATCAACGTACAAAAATTTCCTCATTCACACTTTGAACATATCAAAGTGTTATTCGCAACCAACGCATATACTAAGAGTTCTGACTCTAAGTTCAAAGTCGATTTTTCAATTTTAACATAAAATGTTTGAACATATCAAACACTTTACAAAATGACAAAATAATGATACACACTCATGAATAATCATCTCAAATGAATAGAAAAAAAATGGTCTCATGATGCTCTTAACATTTAATTATTACCCACAAATGAAATAAAAATAGATTGAAATATAAAAGTAAAAAAACAATGAACAAATGAAAAAATGTAATCAAGCAGAAGAATAAAAGTAATGCGGTGAACATAAATATTATGACCAAACACATAGTCATAACAAAACTATTAACAAAAAATTAAATAAGAATCCGTGATTTTTAATAAACTAATATTGAAAATAATCATGCACCCAAAGTGCGTAGAGAATTAACACATCAAAGTAGCACAAAGCCTATTTGAAACATAGTTTAGCATAGCTAAAGGTGAATAAACCATCGACAAACAATGAATTAAACAAGTATGAGTTATAAAAATTCCCGCTATGTTTCTAAATCCATAAAGGATAAGAATTAACATTAGATGCAAGAAACACACATATAACTCGAATTGATGAGAATAATTTTATTTGGCTCGAAACAAACATGAACCAAATTATTATTATCTCCATATTACTCTCTTGTCGACACTAAGTCAAACATATTAAATACTACCACATATTTGTTCTCAATAGTAAGAAAAACATAGACCATTAATAATCGTATCGGGAGACATTAGTGCAAAGAGGCACTCTATCCCGTCTCGATAAGTTTTGAGACATTAACCAGGGATTGAGAGACTATGAACCATTAAGCGTTCTGTATTTTTCCTAATCCCACAATCGGATTGTCAAACAAATTACCATAGAAAAAATAACTTCTTAAAAATAGTCAATCTCGTCTTTAAAAGTCACACATTAGATAAACAAAAAAAACGTGGACAATCCTTAAGCACTTCGGGCCAAGACACATAGTCTTGTACCCTACGTCAAACTGAAATTGACTTACACCTAATTATACGCTACATAAGCTGTAAGACATGTCTCAAACACTACTAGTAGGTCCACATACAAAAATAATACAATTCTGCATGCATTAAACTTACTATTTGAACAAATACTGGTAAAAACACAGATTTCCATTATCCAACCTCGCTCATGTATGTAATAGTGATCACGATTTTTACAAACTCGTAATTATTTATATGATACAAAATCTTATCATTATAGTTATCAATGTTCAAGCCGCTTTACCAATAGTGAACAAATCACTCAAAAACACTTGTCGTGATACACAAGTATATGGATTAAGGCACAACTCAAAATTAAATTACTTAAATCCCTTCATTTATATTGTCCGTTCGAAAATTTTGCTCAGCTCATAATCATCACAAATGCCATAAACGAGAAATTTCAACAATTTAATTTACTCTTAAGATTAAATGAAACTAATTCATTAACCCTTTAAAAAAAACGCTAAACAAATTAGCTATTACCCTTATAAAGACTAAACAAATTAGCACGAATAATAATATCACTTAGATATTAAAAAAACACTATGCAAAACAAATTTGCACGTCTTTAAAATTCATTAAATAACTTGATCATAACACATATGATATTTTTAATGAATTATTGATACACAACTAATATGTATTTAATTCTTTCTTATCCGTCATGTAAAAACTAATTTTACATAACATATATCACTAAGATATAACGGAGTCTCTTATGTAAAACGAATTTACACGTACAAGAGTATCACAAAGTTATAAATCTTCTACCAATTAACGTAAAACAGATTTACGTAATTTAATCATGTTATACATCACAAAAAAAAAGTCCTCTCGTAAAACAAATTTACAATAACTTATTACTCGTATATCACAAAGATACAAGTCCTTGTAAGTAAGTTATAAATCACAAACAACAAATGTCATAAACATTTTATGTAATACGAAATTACACAATTTACACAAGATAAATAAACGAAACAGATTCATAAGTTCTAACTGTATTCATAAGTTCTAACTGTATCTTGTAAACACAATGTACAAATAATTATGAGTAGCATATACTAAATCGAATACGGAGCCGAACGTTAGTATTTCTCATACCCATAAATTTGCTAGCCAAATAGCTAAAAAAATAAAATAATAATGTCACTAAGACATCAAAAATTTACATACAATGATACTTTTACGTGACTTATTAAAAAATAGTCAACTACTTGTCATTCACACGGGAAATAAAAAAAAACTTACGAGACATATACTCATAAATTATATGATATACTTGTAAACTTAGCTATATCATAAATTATATCATACTCATAAATTATATGACATATACTCATAAATTTGTTATATCATAAATTATATGATATAACAAATTTATATGATCAACACAAAACCGTATCACAAAGATATGTATTTGTACTATCGAATAAATTCAATACGAAACAAATTCATATGAAATCTCTAATTTTATTGAGAAATAAATTCACTACTCGTAAACTTAGCTAAACAAATTAGCACAGATATGCAATCTTATTGATCATCACAACAAAAATGACTCAAATAAGATAAGAAAGAGCTACACCTTTATACTGGACATACAACAATAAAGTCCCAGCAAGATGGAGTATTGACAATTGAATAATGCGACATACTCTTATTTTATATTGACTAAACGATGCTATAAATACATAAAAAAACAATAAGGCAAGCCAAACAAAAAAAAAACCACTCATTCATCCTATTCTATCATGTCCATATATCTGCCATCATCTTCCCTTATTTCAATTTAGTGTCTTCCGCCATTCCTCACAAAGAAGAAGACAACCAAGTACATAATTGACATACATATATTGGTGTACAAAGGAACATATCCTATATTATTTAAACTTTAAACACATCCTCATCAAACGGATAACCGTAGCCGAAAAAGATAAAACGGTCTGATGACCTGACTCAGCAGCGTGTCACACACGCACATGGAGACTTCACGCGTGAATCTCGGTGACAAAAAAATCGAGATTCTGGAATCCGTAAGACCGTAACAGCCATATGCTGTTTCGAGAACTCGACTTTTGGAGACGCGTGGATCACATCCGATGCTGATTCGTCTAGCCACAAAGGTTGCCGATATTAAGTTTATAGAATTGCATAATAATTATGAGATACAAGATATCTATTTATACTAATAATAGAGTTCTATGTTTCCTAATCTAATTAAGGAAATACAATAATATAATAATAATAGTTTTCCTAAATAATATAAGAAACATAATTAGGATGTGTAGTAATTAAGAAAGTCTAGCAAGACGGAAACTCGACTTGACTTAGGTAATATTCCCAATACGCTCCCGCAAGACGGACGATCGGAGAGCAAGTGCAGTCTTGGACAAGATGAGTTATGCCAAGGTGGTAGTTAGAATGATGATGCGCTTGGTAGCGATGTGCTGAGCTCGCCAATATATTTTGGTGGGTGACCGAAAGGGTGGTGGTCAAAATTGATGATAGGATTGTGGCGATGTTTTGGTGGCCGAAAGGGTTGTGGCCATGTTGTGTTGATGGCTCGAAGGGTTGTAGTCATAATTATAGTGGTGAGTTTGTTTAAACTCATGTGTGTTAGAAATATCAGTATATTTCGTTAGTAATTTACGGATTATAACGAAACTATTGTATATGAATTACGAGTCATATATGAATTGCATAATATAAAATTATAGGAATTTAGAATTAACCTTTGGTCCTAGCAAATTTGGCCTATGAACAATATCGAAATCGATATTCTCCTAATTGTTGCACCCAAGATGCTCCGAGATATGCCTTGCTTGTGTTAGAATCTTAAAGAAAAGTTACTGCTAATTTTTCTTTTTGTGTGATGATGAATGATAGAGAGAATTCAAGAGAAAAAAAACTTGTTCCTCTTGCGCTATCACGGCCGAATAGACTAGGATAGTAGAAGGAGGAGACTTTTTTTCTTTTAACTCCTCTTCTTATTAGGGTTTTTGACCTAGTTACCATAAGAGAATAATAGGAGATCTTTTCTCTTATTTTTTATCTCTTATGGACCGAAAAATAAGAGAGAAAAAGACTATTTTTTTTCCTTTTTCGGTTATATTAGCATGTAATATAATATATACGTCAACTATAAATATCCGTATATTTATAATTTGCTAATTAAATATAACATATTATGTTTAATTAAGAATTAACATTTTAATTCGTTTAAGCTTATATTATATACATTGATTAAATATAACGGTTTATATTCAATTACGAATTACATTTAATTCGTCTCAGCTAATATTATTTAATTGTTATTAAATAATCGTATCATCATTACATTGACTAACCTTTTAGTCATATACATCGATTAACCTTTTAGTCATATAATAAGGCATCAATATGATTATATTATTCATATAATCACATCTCTCAGACACATCCTTTAGGTGTGACTTTTAGGGACCAGTTGATCACCGCCATTAAAATGACAATAACGTCAAACTCCTAGCAAGCCAACCGTTATCGATAAATGTTAATCAACTGATAATAATACTAAGTATACCCTGTGAACCTGTAAGAGATTTATTCATGTTATCACACTAACTGTGGAGGACACTAGCTCCAACAATCTCCCACTTGTCCTTACAAGTGTATGTGCGATAACCCGATTCTCATATCCATAAATTTCTCCCACTCAATGTAAAACAATTTGCAAAGTCCGTATTTACAAAGGTCGCATTTTACAAGCGATCAATATCAAGAGTGGTTATCCCGACTAGAGAGTAACTAAACTGATAAACGAATCATTATTCGAGCATGGCCATGCATTTCAGTTACAACTCCTCGAGTGGCCATGAGAAATAACAAAACCTGATAAAGATTGGATATTTTCCTCAACTCCAATCCTGCAGATACAAGCACAATATGAAATGACCCAGTAAAAATCTACTTAGCCTCCTGTTACGGTCGACCATGAGAAAGAAACCAAAGTCACCCAAAACTGCCTTAATCTCAAGAGACAGTCGATAGTCAAAAGAATCGACTCTTAGGAACACTATGGACGTCCTATCCACGACCTGACACCGAATGTTCTGAAATATTTAGGACTCCATAATGTTGTCACGATGTCCTACGAGGTATCTTTATAACTCGTATCTGTGATCGATCAGTCAACCGTTTGACTTATGGCTCGTTGAACCCACCATCAATCAACTTCACAGTATAATTGCCAGAGTTATCAGCTCATGTAGGCGATTACGGACCAAAACAATTATAATGTAATTTAATTCACTTTGTGGTGTTCAATGTTGTCGTACAATCCACATAAAAAACAAAATATGAAACAATACGATGATGTTATAAATGGTGCATGAAAAAGATACATTTATCTAATCCACATAAAACAGCTACTACAACTCAGGAACACGTTTAATTCCCATGAAAATAACGTGCCCTTCATGCTTATCATATTTTAACGTTTTAGTGAGAGGGTCCGCGATGTTGTCATCCGAAGCAATCTTGTCAATCACTATCTCCTTTTGCTCCACGTAATCTCGGATCATGTGAGCCTTCCGAAGTACATGTCTAGACTTATTGCTGGACTTAGGCTCCTTAGCCTGGAAGATGGCACCTCTATTATCACAATAGATGGTGATAGGGTCATTCGAACTAGGAACTACGGTTAGCCCTTGTAAGAACTGACGCATCCATATAACTTCCTTTGCATCTTCTTAAGCGGCATAGTACTCGGACTCAGTTGTAGAATCTGCTATAACACTCTGTTTGGAGCTTTTCCAACTGACCGCAGCGCCATTAAGAGTAAAGACGAATCCAGGCTGAGATTTCGAGTCATCTCGATCTATTTGGAAGATAGCATCTGCGTAACCGATTGCGCATAGCTCAATGTCTCCTCCATAAGTCAATACCCAATCCTTAGTCCTTCGTAAGTACTTAAGGATGTTTTTGACAGCCATCCAGTGTGTTTCACCTTGATTGCCTTGGTACCGACTCGTCATACTCAATGCATATGCCACGTCCGGACGTGTGCATATCATGACATACATGATCGATCCTATATCTATTGCATAAGGAACACGACTCATGCACTCGAACTCTTCCGATGTCTTGGGTGCCTGAGCTTTACTCAAATGCATCCCAGAAATCATTGGAAGGTTCCCCTTCTTGGAGTTGGTCATGCCGAACCTCTCAAGAATCTTATCTATATAAGACTCCTGACTGAGTGATAACATCCGTCGTGATCTATCTCTATAAATACGGATCCCCAATATGCGTTGTGCCTCACCCAGATCTTTCATCTGGAAATGGTTCTTTAACCATACTTTTACCGAAGATAAGAGAAGGATGTCATTCCCAATCAAGAGTATGTCATCAACATACAATATTAAGAAGACAATCTTACTCCCACTCGACTTGATATACAAGCATGGTTCCTCGACCGATTGAGTGAAACCATTCTCTTTTATCACCTGGTCGAAACGATGATTCCAACTCCGAGAAGCTTGCTTAAGTCCATAAATGGAACGCTTAAGCTTGCAAACTTTCTTAGGATTTTTAGGATCAATGAAACCTTCGGGTTGTACCATGTACAATTCCTCCTCCAAATAACCGTTTAAGAAGGCGGTTTTCACATCCATCTGCCAAATTTCATAGTCATGAAAAGCGGCAATCGCTAAGATTATCCGAATGGAACGCAGCATAACTACGGGTGCAAAAATTTCATCATAATGTAATCCTTGCACTTGAGTGAAACCTTTTGCCACTAGTCGTGCCTTATAGGTGTCTGGTTGTCCTTCTACGGAATGCTTTATCTTATAAAGCCATTTGCACTGAAGAGGCCGTACCTTATCAGGCAAATCAAAAAGATCCCATACGTCATTGTCATACATGGAGTCCATCTCGGATTGCATGGCTTCAAGCCATAGCTTAGAGTTGGAACAGGTCATGGCACCTTTATAGGTAGCGGGTTCGTTACTCTCTAGGAGTAAAACATTATCTCTCTCATTCTCCTCGACCATAACAATGTATCTGTCTGGAGGAATGGAGACTCTACCCGACCTCCTAGGTTCCATAGGGATGTTAACCGTAGCAGAAGTTGAAGGAACTTCTTCCTCCATTGGTTGCTCGGTTGTTGGTTCTTGAATCTCCGGCAGATCGAAGGTTCTATTACTTGACTTGTTCTCGAGAAACTCTTTCTCTAAGAACTTCGCACTAGCCGCAACAAAAACTTGTTGTTCGGTAGGCGAATAGAAGTAATGACCAAACATTTCTTTTGGATAACCAATAAAGTATGTCTTGACCGATCGCGGACCGTGCTTATCCTCGTGTCTCCACTTGACATAAGCCTCGCAGCCCCAAACCCCAATAAAGGACAAGTTAGGGACAGTTCCCTTCCATAACTCATATGGAGTCTTGTCCAAAGCTTTAGACGGACTACGGTTAAGTATAAGAGCAGCTGACAAAAGAGCATAACCCCATAATGAATCAGGTACTACCGTGTGACTCATCATGGATCGAACCATATCAAGTAATGTTCGATTTCTCCGTTCGGACACACCATTTAATTGAGGTGTTCCAGGTGGAGTTAACTAAAATACTACACCACATTCTTTAAGGTGTTGATCAGACTCATTTGAAAGAATTCGCCACCACGATCTGAACGAAGTGCTTTAACTTTCTTCCCAGTTGGTTTTCAACCTTATTCTGGTATTCCTTGAACTTTTCAAAGGACTCACTTTTATGCTTCATTAAGTAGACATATCCGTATCTACTCAAATCATCCTTGAAAGTGATAAAATATCTATATCCGTCTCTTGCGTTTATTGACATAGGTCCACATAAATCAGTATGTATGAGTCCTAATAGGTCACTAGCGCGCATTCCAACACCTTTAAAGGAAATTCGAGTCATTTTAACGATAAGACATGATTCACACGTGCCAAATGATTCGTAATCAAATGGGGAGATAGTCCCATTGTCAATGAGCTTCTTTACACGTTTCTCATTTATGTGTCCCATACGGCAGTGCCATATATAAGTTTGATCTTTGTCACCAACCTTTAATTTCTTATTATTTACATGCAATATGTCTGTGGTTTGATCTAAGATATAAATTCCATTCATGGAAACTGCTTTGCCATAAATCATTTCATTAAAAGAGAAAATACAGCTATTGTCTTTTATTGAAAAGGAAAAACCGTCTTTATCTAGTACGGAAACAGAAATAATGTTCTTAGATAAACTGGGTACATAGCAACAGTTATATAAATATAACTCAAAACCACTCGGGAGTTGGATTACATATGTTCCCACTGAAACTGCAGCAACTCTTGCTCCATTCCCCACTCGCAGGTCCACATCACCCTTTGCGAGAGGTGTGATGTTTCTTAGGTCCTGCAAATGATTACACAAATGAGAACCACAACCTGTATCAAGTACCCAAGTTCCGAAACTTGCATGGTTAATCTCAATCATATGAATAAAAGATGACATACCAACAGGAGTGACGCAGCCTGCTTTTATGTCCTCACGGTACACGGGACAGTTCCTCCTCCAATGCCCAGTCTTGTGGCAATGGTGGCACTCCATGTTACTGTCCTTGCTCTTTGCCTTGCTTTGTGAGCCACTGGTCTCACCAGGCCCACTCTTGCCGTTTCCTGACTTTTTAAACTTTGGCTTTCCTACAGCTAGGTTGCCATGAGCCTTGCCCTTACCTTTGCCCTTGTTTGAAAACATGAGAACATCTTGCTTCATGCTCCCACTCAATTTCATATCATTCTCGGTCTGTACGAGAAGTGAGTGTAGCTGATGAAGACTTTTCTTCATATCATTCATATAGTAATTTGCCCTGAAAAGGGCAAAACCATCATGAAGTGAATGAAGCACACGGTCAATGATTATGCTCTCAATGATTTTTGCAATCAAGTGCCTCCAGTTTCTCGACATTCTCAATCATATCAAGAATGTGTGGGCTAACCGGTTGGCCCTTCTGGAGTTTCGCCTCAAAGAAGCGACATGTATGCTCATAAGTAACGATCCTCGGTGCTTTTGAGAATTCGTTAGTGAGCGTGGTGAAAATCTTGTTTGCACCTTGGGCAATGAAGCGTCTTTCCAAATTGCTTTCCATTGCAAAGATGAGTACGTTCTTTATTGCACCCGCTTCCACAACGAAGTCACTATATTCAAGTTTCTCGTTAGCTCTCGCATTGGGGCCTGTGTTTGGCGGTATTGGGTAAACACCCCCAGGAATCGTTATATTTAAAATAAAAATTAGAGTTGTCATGTGAATTCGGAAATAGGGATGGTCACATTTGAACCAATTGTGTTAGAAGTATTTAAAAACAAGTAATTCCCAAAAGGGGTGGGAAATGTCGATGTGAATTAAAAACAAAGAGTAAAATCCGATTTACAACCAATCCAAATGTTTGCGAAGCGAATAAGTTGATTGATGCAAATAAAGATAATGTCACAATGGGTTTCCATCAAAACAATAACGCGCGCGCTTTCCCGTGGTTCCCACGTCCTAGTTCCTTGGATTACCTGTCACACGATCTGCTCTCACAATAGTGGTCATAGCAGTTCCAATTAAGGACAAAAACAAAAGAGGGTCAACAATAATGTTGAGTAAGGTAAACAATCCAAAAATAAATAAAAAAGAGTTTTACTTAAAATTTAGAATTCATAAGAAAGTAGAATATCATTGAGAAGTTCAAGTTTCTAAATAAGGAAATCCGATCCAAAATAGTTAGTCCTTCCAAATCTTAAAACACTTTCCTTCGAAGAAAACATTTCTTCACTTTCTTTAGTAAGTAATGGATAGAGGCCGTATGGAGAGGATTCCCACGCCCTAGTCCGGATAAGACGGGGTTCACCAAACCATGTACAATAACTGTCCAAAAATCCCGAGTGTGCACACCCTCCAAGGGCCAACCCCAAGGAGGAAGATAAGAGTACGGGGTCTCGATCAACTAACCCCCACCAGAAGCTCTGTATAGGAGGTCCCCTTTTATTATTTGGGAACAACCTACCCCTCTACCAAAACCGTTCAAACCAAAAATCAAAACCATTTCCAAACAATTAAATCCATTTCTTAAGATTAACCATCTCCATAACTTGTACAAAAGATCAAACGGTTTTGGTTTTCAAACTCTTAAAAGTTATGAGTCCTTTATTATATATCAACATTTCAAGGGATGGAATAACATCAATCATTTTTCAATATTTCATCACAATAATCCAAACTTATAATAACAACCATTATAAACATTATACACAATATAACATTTGAAACAATACTCAATAGTTCAAGAAAAGTGTATGGACAAGCGTTTCCCTTACCTTATGAGCTGGTCTAGAAGTTTAAAGTGCTTCTTCTACAAATCCCAAGTCTACAATATACATAAAGTACTCGTTACTAAATTATTCAAGTCGGTCCTTAACTAGTTCAAATGGTTTTATGTATTTTACTCGGTTTTTGTTATGTTTCCATTTTGAACGTTTTGTTCCGAGTTTTATTCTTAAGAAAGCAAACTAAGTTCATGGTCAGAATATTTAAGAGTATTTTATCAAGTTGGTGCAGTTTAACAAGTTATAGCTTATACACTTGGTTTATACAAGTTCCTTATCTCATACATACTTTACGGTTTTACAGATTCTGAACAGTGACTTCAAAACGTCATAACTCCTTCATTACTTAACTTTTTTGGGTAATACCAGTGAGGTTGGATTACTTAAGGTGTCCTACAACTTTAAGTGTCAAATATTAACAGTCCAAAAACGACTCTAAGTCTTCTAAAATTTCTGTTTAGTAAAACGTGACGGTTTCCGAGTCACAGAAAGTTTTGGGCTGGTTCGGGTGTTTAAATAGTCTAAATATCGATTTTCAAAAGGCCAACATGCATGTCTCTCATTAAAGTTTATCATAGTCAAATATCAAGAATTTATTTTTAGTAGAACTTTATTTACTAGTGGTCTATTTGAAAATGGTAGGTTCTCAACTATCAATCTAAAGAACAATATTTTATCAGATTTCCAGATTGTCACTTTGTGTTGCAAAAATCATATAAAATCAAATACTCAATATTATTGGACGAAACCAACTCCAGTAGGTCTAGTATTTAGTCTAACAACTTTTATGTTTATACCATGTTAGCCAAAAATAGGTTTAAGATGTACTATTGGTCGGATCTTTAGCTAGTCGTCAGAATATGAGTCACAAAATGTTTTTAAGTATATTACAAAGATTATAAATTCAAACGAGTTGATTCCAGGGCCTAATATACTAAATATTCATTGAAGTTCATTTTGGTAAAAGGGTTTGTCCTCATTAAGCTTTTAAGTTACTTTTTAAGACACAAACATTGAGACTAGCAGATTCGTTTGTCCAGAATCATGTTCTTTTTGTATCATTTTTCATTTGCAAACTACTCAACGGATTATGACAAAATTTTGTACACTTATTAAAGACAGAAAGACCTACAACATATATTGTTTTCATAGCAATAACAAAAGTCTAAGTTGTATTTTTATTCTGTTAACTATCAACCTCCGGATTTGACACTTTGATGATTGTTTGTGTATAGGTTCTTGCATGCATGAATGAAGACTCTTATAGTTCGTTTAAGGGTTTGTTTTACTCAATATTAAGTGTTGAATGAGAATGAAATGCTAAGAGTTTAGTATTTTAGTCCTTACAAGGTGAAGATCTTAGTGTAAGGGCAAGATCCTCCTCCTAGCTTCTCCTTCTTCTTCTTCTTCTTCTTCTTCTTCTCTCTATCTCTCTTCTCTTTTATTTTTGTGTTGATTGTGTTTGAATGAGCTACTAATTCTGGTGGGAGCTTTGAGTTATAGGGTTTATTGAGTGTTGGAGTGAAGTTTTGGAAAGACAAAAAGAGGGATATGGGGAAGGGATAAAACGGCTCCCAAGTAGACAAGAGAGGCGCATGCTTCAACATGCATTGGTTCCTTGGCATGTAGGGTGGTTATAGGGTGGTTACTAGGTATCTAGGCTAGATGTGGTTAGGATTTCGTTTAGTGTTGTGTCGGGTTTCCGCGACACGGAAAACGAAGCGTGACGATATAATTTGAGACTCCTAATATCGACACTAGGGTTAAATGTATATATATATATAATGTTCTTCTCTTATTAAAATAAATTTGAGGAATATATTTTATTATAAATTCTTTTACCGTTTGACGATGAAAGCGTTTTTAGATTATCGTTTCGAAGTCGGATTAAATTCTAGGTTACGTGACAGTTGTACCGCTACTAATTTCCATTTTAGTTCTTATTATTTTATTCTTTATAATACTTTATTATTATTATTTTTAAATTTCCCTTTTTATTTTATTTGATGATTTTACGGGTATTACAATCTACCCTCCTTAAAGACAAACTTCGTCCTCGAAGTTTAAAACTACCCTCAACAATCGTAGCTAACTCTATTACCAACAGCAATTAGTGAACCAAAAATCCTAGCTATGCAAGGATAAAATGTAAGTATTACATCCTACCTCCCTTAGGGGACGTTACGTCCTCGTAACTAGATAATTACCTCAAATAGCTCTGGGTATTTCAGTTTCATGGCCTCCTCGGCTTCCCAAGTGGCTTCCTCGGTGTCATGGTTCGACCATAGCACCTTGATTATACAGGTCTCTCCATTTCGGGTTTTTCGAACTTTACTATCCAAGATTTTAACGGGTCGCTCTTCATAAGATAGCGAGTCATCGAGTTCTAGTACCTCGGGTTCTAAAACGTGCGACGGGTCGCTCAAGTACTTACGGAGCTGGGAAACATGGAAAACGTTGTGGACTCGGTCCAATGATGGTGGTAACGCCAGACGATAGGCTACCTCTCCGACACGCTACAATATCTTGTATGGACCTATGTATTTGGGGCTCAACTTTCCTTTCTTACCAAATCGCATCACTCCTCTCATTGGTGACACTCGTAACAAGACTTTATCTCCAACTTCAAACTCGATGCTTCTTCGGTGAAGGTCCGCATAACTCTTTTGCCTGTCTTGGGCTGCCTTCATCTTTTGTTGGATCACTTGGACTTGTTGGATCATTTCTTGAATCATCTGTGGTCCAAGTACAACACTATCTGTGAGGTCGTTCCAACATACAGGGCTCCGACATTTCCTTCCGTATAGGGCTTCAAATGGTGCCATCTTGATACTAGCATGGTAACTGTTGTTGTAGGAAAATTCAATTAGGTCTAGCATGTCCTCCCATGAACCTTTGAATTCTAGAGCGCAAGCTCTAAGCATGTCTTCCAGAGTCTGGATTGTTCTCTCAGTTTGACCGTCGGTTGCAGGGTGAAATGCGGTACTCATCTTTAGCTTGGTCCCTAAAGACTCTTGTAGTTCTTGCCAGAATCGGGAAATGAATCTCGAATCTCTATCTGATATGATACTATTTGGAACTCCGTGTAACTTTAGCACGTGTCTTCTGTAAGCCATGGCGAGTTCTTTCTTGTTCCAGGTATCCTTCATTGGTATGAAGTGTGCAGACTTCATCAATCGATCCACAATTACCCAAATCATGTTGTTCCCTTTCTTGGTCCTTGGCAAGGCGGTGATGAAATCCATTGAGATCGAGTCCCACTTCCACTCTGGGATGTTCAAAGGCTGTAGTAACCCTTGGGGTCTTCTATGCTCGATTTTCACCTTTTGGCAAGTCAAACATCGTGATACGAATTCTGCTACTTCTCTCTTCATATTCGGCCACCAGAAGGTCTTTTTAAGGTCTTTGTATAACTTATCTCCTCCCGGATGCACTGAATAGGGTGTAGTGTGTGCCTCCTCCATGATTTTCTTCTTTAGCTCGGAGTCTTGAGGTACACACCATCTTGCTTTGTAGCGAATGCTCCCATCCTTCTCGATGCTGAAACCTTCTCCATTCGGGGTCCCAATCTTTGCTTTCTTTGCTTCAATCACTTCATCTCCAGTTTGTTTCACACAGATCTCATCGTATAGGTCGGGTGATAGGGTGAAGTCGTTCATGTCGTCACCTTTAGAGATGACGTTGATGCCCATGTTCTGGATCTCCTCTCTTAGCTTCATTCGTGAAATAGCTCCACATAGCGAGTGCACACACTTTCGGCTGAGAGCATCAGCCACTACATTTGCTTTCCCTTCGTGGTATTGGATCTCCATGTCGTAATCTTTGATCAACTCTAACCACCTTCTTTGTCTCATGTTTAGCTCCTTTTGAGTGAATATATACTTTAGGCTCTTGTGGTCGGAAAAGATCTTGAAGGTGACTCCATAAAGATAATGACGCCATATCTTGAGGGCAAAGACAACAGCGGCTAATTCCAGGTCATGAGTCGGGTAATTAACCTCATGTGGCTTTAGTTGTCGGGATGCATAAGCAATGACTCGGCGATTTTGCATTAGCACACATCCTAGACCGTTCTTGGATGCGTCGGTATACACCTCAAAATTTTCATTTCCATTTGGTAGTGCTAGCACTGGGGCGGTTGTTAATCGCTCCTTGAGAGTCTGAAATGATTTCTCGCAGTTGTCGTCCCATTGAAACTTGTTTGCCTTCTTCATCAATGAAGTCATCGGTCGAGCGATCTTGGAGAAATCTTTTACAAAACGCCTGTAGTATCCAGCTAGACCCAAGAAGCTACGGATCTCAGTGACATTCTTTGGAGTCGGCCAATTGGATACGGCTTCCACTTTGCTTGGATCAACTGAAACTCCGTCTCCTGAGATGACGTGTCCTAGAAAAGAGACTTTTTCTAGCCAAAACTCGCACTTCGACAATTTACCATACAACTGGTTGTCCCTCAAGGTTTGAAGAACTAGTCTCAAGTGCTCCTCGTGGTCCTCCTTATTCTTCGAGTATACTAAGATATCATCGATGAAGACTACTACAAACTTATCCAAGAATGGTCGGAATACTCGATTCATCAGGTCCATGAACACGGCAGGTGCATTTGTAAGACCAAACGGCATTACGGTGAACTCATAATGACCATATCTAGTTTGAAAGGCGGTTTTTGGTACATCTCTTCCAGCTATCCTTAATTGATGGTATCCGGATCTGAGGTCTATTTTCGAGAATATTCCTGCTCCACGCAACTGATCGAATAGGTCATCAATTCAGGGTAAGGGATATCGGTTTTTCACCGTCACATTATTCAATTCGCGGTAGTCAATGCACAACCTCAAACTTCCATCCTTCTTCTTCACAAACAAAACCGGGGCTCCCCATGGTGATACACTTGGGCGAATGTAACCCTTGTCAAGAAGCTCCTCTAATTGGATCTTTAATTCGGCTAGCTCTTTTGGTGCCATCCTATAGGGTGCTTTGGAGATTGGGCCAGTGCCCGGAACAAGGTCGATTTGGAATTCTACTTCCCTTTGCGGGGGCATGCCGGGAATCTCTTCAGGAAAGACGTCCTCAAACTCCCGTACTACCTCCACATCTTCGACTCTCGGACTCTCGATGGACACATCATGAACGTGACACAATATGAATGGGAATCCTCTCCTCATGTATGATTTTAAGGTAAGGACAGATATTAATTTTACTTTGGGTTTGACTACCACTCCTTTGTAAGAAATTCGGACTCCTTTGGGTCCTCTCAGTGAAACTTTTTGTTGCCAACAATCAATCTTAGCTTTATGTTTATTCAACCAATCCATTCCTAATATCACATCAAAATTTCCTAAGGGAAACTCGACAAGGTCAACAAGAAAATCGGTTCCCGCTATTGCTATGGTCACATCCCTAAAGATTTTTGAACATTTCACAACTTCTCCTGATGGTTGCGAGAACTTGCTTTCCATCATTTCACTTTGATTAAGCCCAAGGGTGGGTGCAAAAGAACTGGCTATGAACGAATGAGATGCTCCAGAATCAAATAGAACATAAGAGGGTTTAGAATTGATTAGAAATGTACCAGTGACGACGTTCTCGGTCCTTTCAGCTTCATCACGGCCAATGGCGAAGAGTCTCCCAGTTCGGTTCCCATTTCCTCCCTGAACGGTGCTAGTTGATACAGCTTGATTGTTACCTCCATTGATCGGGGCTCTACTGACGCCTTGATTGTTGGGGTTTCCTTGGGGTCAGGTGACAGGTTGAGCGCGGTTAGAATTTGCATAACTCCCTGTGGTCCTTGCAGGCATTCCCCCATGGCGAGTTTGGTTCCCTTGCTGAGATTGTCGTTCCTTGGTGTAGCACTCATAGGCTCGGTGTCCCATTTTGTTGCAGAAGTTGCAGCGAACGGGATTGCCATTGCAATCTTTCCCGGGGTGATCTTGGCGACATTGCTTGCAGAAATAGCGCCTCATGGACTGCCTTCCTTGAGAGTTTGTGCTTAGGGGTTTTCCAAAGTTCCCAAAAGATTTCGGTCTGGGCGGCAAGTTAGTGAAGTTTCCTCTCTTAGGGAATCCTTGGCCTGTATCAGACTGGGTGCCTTTTCGCTTTTCTCCTATCACAGCTTTCTTTTCCTCCATGACCCTTTCAATGTTGCTGGCTCGACAGTAAACCGCGGCTAGTGTGGCAAACTCTTGTCCTCCTAGTCGGTCCCTAATGCTAAGCTCAAGGTTCCGCTCAAACTTGTCAGCTTTGGAAGCTTCATCAGGAACTAGGTTTGTCGCAAAGCGAGACAGCTCTTGGAACTTTTGATAATACTCTTGAACCGTCATTGATCCTTGCTTGAGGTTATCGAATTCCCTCCTCTTTGCCCTACGAAGGTGTTCAGGAAAGAATTCAGACCTCAACTCCTTTTTAAAGGCTTCCCAAGAAAACGGTTCAATGACTTCCTCTCCCTCATCATCGATGTAGTACTCGGGTTCTAAGAATCGTTCCTTGTTATTACCCCACCATGTGTCAGCATTACCAGTGAGGTAGTAAGTGGCTTGTTCCACCATGTACATCTCTGGGCATCGTAGGGTTTGGAAGATCTTTTCGAATTCTCGGATCCAGTTTTCCAGTTTCACCGGGTCTCCGTCCTGCCCATCGAATTGAGGCGGGCGCTGCAGACTCACGGCCTTGGTCATGCTGGCCGCGGAGTTTGGGGCATTGGTTTGGGCAATTCTTTCCATGGAATCTGCCAAGCGAGTGTTAATCTGAACCAATTGTTGAACCACTTCATTCATCCCGTTGTCATCTTGGCTGTTGTCCTCATTGTTGACGGGGTTGCTGCGGGGTCGGGCCATCGGTACTACGTGGCGTAACAAACACATTTAATATTTAGTATGTATGTACATAGTCTCTATCCTATGTCAGGTTTACTATATCATATTATTTCCATTCTAGTACATGCGATGATGTTAGCATAAGGCGATATTGCAAAATCAATAAATGTGCATAACAAGGCAATTCACTCATAATGAAATAGGGTTATAGCTAATAATAATCACTAGAAAATTTCAAATTTCAACAAAACCCCAAATTGTTCAAAACTTAACAATTCAAAAATTTTCACGGTCCAACTTTTATATAATAATAAAATAAAACAACGGCTCGCATGGTCATCCTTAGTTAGGCTGAGGATAGTCTAATGGTCTCTACCAGGACTAGGAGGGTCGATAACATCGCCTTCTCCCTCATCCATCTCCTCATCATCCTCCATGTCCTCGTCTTCCTCCATGTCTTCGTCTTCCACTAATTCTTCCTCCCCGTCATATGGGACATCATCCTCCTCATAGCATCTTCTCACCAATTCCTCAAGGTTATGATTGTCCGGATATTCCGGCAGAGTGGGGTCTTCTAGTCTCATTTCTTCGTAGGCTTCTATTTCGTCACGAAGTTCGCCAGCGAACCCAGCGTAAACTCCAGTGTCCGGAAGCGAACGAATGAGGATTCTCCCTTTGTAAAAAGGGCAGTTTTCGAAGTCTCGCGGGTACAAATGGCTATAATATTCCATGTACGTTTTCATGCGCAGACTATGATCTGCGAGGGACGTATCCGGGTGCATCCGAATACTATGTGGACTAACCATAGGAAAAGCCATCCTAAATTCATATTTGAAATAAAAATAATATTAATATTAAT
Organism: Heliosperma pusillum; assembly: GCA_022085475.1. Lineage (NCBI taxonomy): Eukaryota > Viridiplantae > Streptophyta > Magnoliopsida > Caryophyllales > Caryophyllaceae > Heliosperma > Heliosperma pusillum. Next base: position 970 of record JAIUZE010002443.1, on the reverse strand, counting down.
AATCATAATCGTATTAACAATCGTCCCAAGTATCCCCACACACAATCTCACCACGTTGAAAAGAAGTTTGTAATATTATATAGAATCTCCAAGACAGTTTTGAAAATTACGTTTGCGGTGTAAATAGAATATTTATTTTGAAAATATTAAACAAGGTTGGTCTATTTGCGGGTGGTGAAGAGATATGAAGATCTAATCACCTATCCAAGAAGGAAACCCGCTCTGATACCACTTTGTAACACCCCCATAATCCGTTATATTTAAAAATAGAGTTTTCATGTAAAATTCGGAATATGGATGTGTCACATTTGAACCAATTGTAGTAGAAGTATTTAAAACAAGTAATTCAAAGGGGTAAATGTCCATGTGAATTAAAAACCAAAGAGTAAAATCCGATTACAACCAAATCCAAATGTTTGCGGAAGCGAATAAGTTTGATGATGCAAAATAAAGATAATTGTCTAAACATGGGTTTCCAATAAAACAATAACGCGCGCGCTCTCCCGTGATTCCCACATCCTAGTTCCTTGGATTACCTGTCACACGATCTGCTCTCACAATAGTGGTCATAGCAGTTCCAATTAAGGACAAAACAAAAGAGGGTCAACAATAATGTTGAGTAAGGTAAACAATCCAAAAATAAATAAACAAGAGTTTTACTTAAAATTTAGAATTCATAAGAAAGTAGAATATCATTGAGAAGTTCAAGTTTCTAAATAAGGAAATCCGATCCAAAAATAGTTAGTCCTTCCAAATCTTAAAACACTTTCCTTCGAAGAAAACATTTCTTCACTTTCTTTAGCAAGTAATGGATAGAGGCCGTATGGAGAGGATTCCCTCGCCCTAAACCGGATAAGACGGGGTTCACCAAACCATGTACTAAACTGTCCAAACATCTCGAGTGTGCACACCCCTCCAAGGGCCAACCCCAAGGAGAAAGATAAGAGGACGGGGTCTCGATCAACTAACC
>JAIUZE010002441.1:0-67513 GCA_022085475.1 Heliosperma pusillum | reverse complement strand
TTAGCTATTAGACTACTATTAGCCGAATGAGTTTTAGCGCACTCTACGCCCTTTCAACTCACGTAGTTAAGCTCATTAGGTAAAGCAAAACTCGCAAGGCAAGTGAGGTCTTGCACAAAATTATGACACATCAAACAATTAGGCATATGAAGCAAATTAAGGATGCATCTACAAAAGAAGGGTCACATGCCTCATTCATGCGACGGAAGTGCCTAAGAGAGAAACCGTCTAAAACATGTACAAATCATAATGGCCACAAAGTTCATAAAGCATGGAAGAGGATTTGCCTCCTAGCGGTGCAAAACTAGCATCGCCTCGTCCCCGTCTACTAGTCGCTTCGTCAAGAGTGGTTAGATGGATGATGGAGATGAGATCCCTTGGTGCTAGCAAACACTAGAGGTTTAGGGGTTTCACGTCTCCCACCTAAATGAGAGACAAGGATCGTCCCGCTACGCTATGCAACTGAAGATGAAAATATCCAAAAAGGTAGGGGGGTGTTTGAGTTCTTATTTCTTTGATTTTCTTATCTTTTTCTCCCCCTTTATTTATTTTATTATTATTTTTTTTTCTTTTTTTTTTTTTTTTTCTTCTCCCTTTTTTTTTCTTTTGAATTTGGTTTTGATATTGCTATAAGTTCCCGTCAGGAGTATGCGGTCGTAACCAACAATAGGGGTATCCCCACCGTAGTGGCATTGAGTGGATCCCTTGTTTGAGCCCACTAGAATCCCTAGAAGTCCCGGTTTGCACTTCCCCGACGAGAACAAGAAATCATCACCTGAACTCAGATTTTTGGATTGTATTGAGTTGTTTCCAATTTATTGTAGCTAGAATTGAAAAAGTATTGGATCACGGTTAATTGCATAGCATCACGGTCACCTATGAAACCCGGCAACCAAGGAGTATTCACACCAAAAAGGGTTGTCAAAATGGAAAAAGCGCAAGCTCTCGACTCGGCTCTCTTAGACGGGCCCAAACTTTGCTAGAAATGCACAACCGAGGGCGTTACAAGCTCCACGATTAAGATGAACACTCTATGCACAAGGTAGCCAAAACGTTTTATTCACATTTATCAAGTTTCTCAACAAGACAATTTGCAAAACCTTTCTAACATGCAACTACATGCTATGTAGGCTACTAACATATATTCAACCTAATGCACATGCTCTAACCATCTAAATGACATATAAACTAATGCAACCTCCTAACAACACATAGACACAAATCCGCAACATTTTCAAAATACACATCTTCATAGACATACGAGCCCATCCTCCTCATGAAAGACATAAAAAGAAATGGAAGTGAAATGAGGTTTGAGCAATCATACCGAGCGGTCTTCAATTTTCCTTGTTCATGTCTCAAATGAAGTGATGTACCTATGTGAAAACGGCAACAAACGCAAGTATATACATTCTGAACTACCCTATTTTTTTTTTTTTAGAAGTGCAATAAGTCTCCTCCCCACACTTGCAGCTTACTCGTCCCCGAGTAAGTACATGAACGGAAGAATAAAGCAAACACCCCTTTTTTTTTCTTTTTTCTTTTTTTATTTTTATAGAAGGGAGTAAATTACAGTCTAAGCAACTAAAAGATAAAAAACAAATTAAAAGCCAAAGACTACACCTAACTAGCTAAACATAACACTCTATCTAATAAAACAAGTAAATCAAAGCAAAATACACTAGCTATACTATACTAGACTAGGCTATCTAAATTTGGATGCGGCGGGCATACTCGCTCAACGGGAGCACTCAAAAACAATCAACCCAAGTGCAACCAATGCACTTGCAAACACAAAACCAATAATCACTCAATGTCAAAGCAAGAAGTAGAATCGACCAAACAAGGATTCGGGAACGCCAAAAATAGCCACAACCACGACCAACCTGATGACAAGACAAAACCTCCCCACACTTACCGCTTACCCCAAGGGAGAGCCTACTTTCTACTGAGGCGGAGGGTAACGGGCATTAAAAGCATCAAAGAAAGAGGTAAATGAGTTCTCTACTCGCCCAATAGCACCCATTGCTTCATTGTGGTGTTGGGTGGTCTCCGCCTTCAATTCCTCAAACGATCTCCGGGTCTCATCCCTAAAAGTCTCAAAGGACTTCCTATGCTCACCGTAGGAGGTGTAGAAGGAGTCCAAATTCGTGTTGAGGGACTCGTAGTTGCCACTTAAAGTCCCGTAATTGGTGTTTAATGTGGAGACTTGGGTGAGGAGGGATTACATGTCCCAAGGGTTGCACCCGTACCCCGGAGGTGGAGGAGGATTTTTGTTGTAGGGGTGGCAAGAAAGGTTGTTGGTGCATGTAAGGGTGGTACCCGAAGCCGGTTTGGTACATCGAACCCGAAGGGTTACCGAACTCAAATTGGTTGGGTCTGGGTAGAGGTCTCGGGCAAGGTCTCATCTCGGGGAGGGGAGTCTAGGTCTACAAAGCCCTCATCATCACTATTGTCATCTTCGAGGTCATGGGCAAGGTTAATTTCAGAGCACACTTCGGAGGGCTCGAAAGAATATGAGGCAAACCCCCACGGTGAGCACTGGTCGGTCCGTACTAATTCCCCCGTCCTCAAGGGCATTCCCCAGTTGCTCTTATGGCGGATAGTGGTGAACTCTTCCGCCGGTAGAGCAAGGGCTCTAGTTGGTTTGATGAGGTAATAAAAACCCCTCTCCCCACTGACCCCTGCGGTGAAAATGCAAGAGGCCATGTAATCGGTGTCAATGGTGATGGAGCCAGGGACTCTATTCTCGGGCTCCGAGGTCATCCCCAATTTTTTTGCAATCAAGGTCACAAGGCCCCCTTCCCAACAAGATAGTCAGGTAACGATTCTCGCACAAGCAGAAGATGAGTGATCACCGCCCTGACCATGTCGACCGAAAGTGGTTTGTCGTCTAGAAGTTCAAGAAGAACTTGACACGCTGTGGCTCCTACTCGATGGTGGGTCTCACGACTCCCTATAAGAATGTTAGAAAATAATTGCAAGAAGTAGCGGAATACCGGGTTCCGCACCGAGTAGATAGTTGCCCTTTGTGCCTCATATCTCCCTTCCGTCCTAGAAATCACGTGCCAAAACTTGGTCCGAGCTTTGGTGGCCTTTTGACCTTGAGAAGGTCTCCCCTTACCACCATGAATATATGGAATCCCAAGGGCACTAGCAAATTGCTGAAGACTCATCTCGTGCATTGCTCCCATAAGCTGAAAAGAGACGGTCGGTCGTAGACCGTCCATATTCTCTTCTAAACTTGCAAGGAACTCACAAGTTAAATATTTATAAGTAAATGCGCTTGAGCTTCCAATTCGGAAACCACCTCGGGAGCACAGTGACAAGACATCCCTTTCTATCCCGGCTCTTTCCAAGAAAAACTTTGAAAAGAACCGGGTGGGTTCAATATTCTTCTTTATTAATTCAACATATCGCCTTAAGAATTTAGACTCATTGAACCCGACATTCGACCTAGCATGCTTATGTTTAAAGGAGGAGATGTGAGGCCTTACCAACTCCGGGTTGGTAAGGCCTCACATCTCCTCCTTTAAACATAAGCATGCTAGGTCGAATGTCGGGTTCAATGAGTCTAAATTCTTAAGGCGATATGTTGAATTAATAAAGAAGAATATTGAACCCACCCGGTTCTTTTCAAAGTTTTTCTTGGAAAGAGCCGGGATAGAAAGGGATGTCTTGTCACTGTGCTCCCGAGGTGGTTTCCGAATTGGAAGCTCAAGCGCATTTACTTATAAATATTTAACTTGTGAGTTCCTTGCAAGTTTAGAAGAGAATATGGACGGTCTACGACCGACCGTCTCTTTTCAGCTTATGGGAGCAATGCACGAGATGAGTCTTCAGCAATTTGCTAGTGCCCTTGGGATTCCATATATTCATGGTGGTAAGGGGAGACCTTCTCAAGGTCAAAAGGCCACCAAAGCTCGGACCAAGTTTTGGCACGTGATTTCTAGGACGGAAGGGAGATATGAGGCACAAAGGGCAACTATCTACTCGGTGCGGAACCCGGTATTCCGCTACTTCTTGCGATTATTTTCTAACATTCTTATAGGGAGTCGTGAGACCCACCATCGAGTAGGAGCCACAGCGTGTCAAGTTCTTCTTGAACTTCTAGACGACAAACCACTTTCGGTCGACATGGTCAGGGCGGTGATCACTCATCTTCTGCTTGTGCGAGAATCGTTACCAGACTATCTTGTTGGGAAGGGGGCCTTGTGACCTTGATTGCAAAAAAATTGGGGATGACCTCGGAGCCCGAGAATAGAGTCCCTGGCTCCATCACCATTGACACCGATTACATGGCCTCTTGCATTTTCACCGCAGGGGTCAGTGGGGAGAGGGGTTTTTATTACCTCATCAAACCAACTAGAGCCCTTGCTCTACCGGCGGAAGAGTTCACCACTATCCGCCATAAGAGCAACTGGGGAATGCCCTTGAGGACGGGGGAATTAGTACGGACCGACCAGTGCTCACCGTGGGGGTTTGCCTCATATTCTTTCGAGCCCTCCGAAGTGTGCTCTGAAATTAACCTTGCCCATGACCTCGAAGATGACAATAGTGATGATGAGGGCTTTGTAGACCTAGACTCCCCTCCCCGAGATGAGACCTTGCCCGAGACCTCTACCCAGACCCAACCAATTTGAGTTCGGTAACCCTTCGGGTTCGATGTACCAAACCGGCTTCGGGTACCACCCTTACATGCACCAACAACCTTTCTTGCCACCCCCTACAACAAAAATCCTCCTCCACCTCCGGGGTACGGGTCCAACCCTTGGGACATGTAATCCCTCCTCACCCAAGTCTCCACATTAAACACCAATTACGGGACTTTAAGTGGCAACTACGAGTCCCTCAACACGAATTTGGACTCCTTCTACACCTCCTACGGTGAGCATAGGAAGTCCTTTGAGACTTTTAGGGATGAGACCCGGAGATCGTTTGAGGAATTGAAGGCGGAGACCACCCAACACCACAATGAAGCAATGGGTGCTATTGGGCGAGTAGAGAACTCATTTACCTCTTTCTTTGATGCTTTTAATGCCCGTTACCCTCCGCCTCAGTAGAAAGTAGGCTCTCCCTTGGGGTAAGCGGTAAGTGTGGGGAGGTTTTGTCTTGTCATCAGGTTGGTCGTGGTTGTGGCTATTTTTGGCGTTCCCGAATCCTTGTTTGGTCGATTCTACTTCTTGCTTTGACATTGAGTGATTATTGGTTTTGTGTTTGCAAGTGCATTGGTTGCACTTGGGTTGATTGTTTTTGAGTGCTCCCGTTGAGCGAGTATGCCCGCCGCATCCAAATTTAGATAGCCTAGTCTAGTATAGTATAGCTAGTGTATTTTGCTTTGATTTACTTGTTTAATTAGATAGAGTGTTATGTTTAGCTAGTTAGGTGTAGTCTTTGGCTTTTAATTTGTTTTTTATCTTTTAGTTGCTTAGACTGTAATTTACTCCCTTCTATAAAAATAAAAAAAGAAAAAAGAAAAAAAAAGGGGTGTTTGCTTTATTCTTCCGTTCATGTACTTACTCGGGGACGAGTAAGCTGCAAGTGTGGGGAGGAGACTTATTGCACTTCTAAAAAAAAAAAAATAGGGTAGTTCAGAATGTATATACTTGCGTTTGTTGCCGTTTTCACATAGGTACATCACTTCATTTGAGACATGAACAAGGAAAATTGAAGACCGCTCGGTATGATTGCTCAAACCTCATTTCACTTCCATTTCTTTTTATGTCTTTCATGAGGAGGATGGGCTCGTATGTCTATGAAGATGTGTATTTTGAAAATGTTGCGGATTTGTGTCTATGTGTTGTTAGGAGGTTGCATTAGTTTATATGTCATTTAGATGGTTAGAGCATGTGCATTAGGTTGAATATATGTTAGTAGCCTACATAGCATGTAGTTGCATGTTAGAAAGGTTTTGCAAATTGTCTTGTTGAGAAACTTGATAAATGTGAATAAAACGTTTTGGCTACCTTGTGCATAGAGTGTTCATCTTAATCGTGGAGCTTGTAACGCCCTCGGTTGTGCATTTCTAGCAAAGTTTGGGCCCGTCTAAGAGAGCCGAGTCGAGAGCTTGAGCTTTTTCCATTTTGACAACCCTTTTTGGTGTGAATACTCCTTGGTTGCCGGGTTTCATAGGTGACCGTGATGCTATGCAATTAACCGTGATCCAATACTTTTTCAATTCTAGCTACAATAAATTGGAAACAACTCAATACAATCCAAAAATCTGAGTTCAGGTGATGATTTCTTGTTCTCGTCGGGGAAGTGCAAACCGGGACTTCTAGGGATTCTAGTGGGCTCAAACAAGGGATCCACTCAATGCCACTACGGTGGGGATACCCCTATTGTTGGTTACGACCGCATACTCCTGACGGGAACTTATAGCAATATCAAAACCAAATTCAAAAGAAAAAAAAAGGGAGAAGAAAAAAAAAAAAAAAAAAGAAAAAAAAATAATAATAAAATAAATAAAGGGGGAGAAAAAGATAAGAAAATCAAAGAAATAAGAACTCAAACACCCCCCTACCTTTTTGGATATTTTCATCTTCAGTTGCATAGCGTAGCGGGACGATCCTTGTCTCTCATTTAGGTGGGAGACGTGAAACCCCTAAACCTCTAGTGTTTGCTAGCACCAAGGGATCTCATCTCCATCATCCATCTAACCACTCTTGACGAAGCGACTAGTAGACGGGGACGAGGCGATGCTAGTTTTGCACCACTAGGAGGCAAATCCTCTTCCATGCTTTATGAACTTTGTGGCCATTATGATTTGTACATGTTTTAGACGGTTTCTCTCTTAGGCACTTCCGTCGCATGAATGAGGCATGTGACCCTTCTTTTGTAGATGCATCCTTAATTTGCTTCATATGCCTAATTGTTTGATGTGTCATAATTTTGTGCAAGACCTCACTTGCCTTGCGAGTTTTGCTTTACCTAATGAGCTTAACTACGTGAGTTGAAAGGGCGTAGAGTGCGCTAAAACTCATTCGGCTAATAGTAGTCTAATAGCTAAGGAGTGCTTATATCGTGCACTCACTTTTAGAATAAGGGGTCGTAGTTAGTCCTAATACTTACTCGGGGACGAGTAAGAGATAAGTGTGGGGAGATTTGATAGCCTAATTATTTGCACACTTTTTATGCTAATAATTGTGTTATTTAATCTATATTCTTATGTGCTTTATGTTAGAATCATGCTTAAATGCTTAAATGCGTAAAACCCGACATTCGGGTGCGTGGTTCTATACTTTTGGGTTTTTATGCTATTTAGGTACGATAAGGACCCACCAAGCACTATAGAGGAGACCCGTAGGACAGCTCAACGACCCACGACCCGAAAAGAAGAAGAAGGATCACGCAAATCAAGGAAAAATGAGCACCGTGCGAAATTGAAGCAGGAAGGTATAAGCCGTGCAAAGTTGACAGTGCATGGCGAAGTCAGCCGTGCGAACTTGAAACAGGGAAGTTATGACCGTGCAAAGTTGGCCGTGCGGAACAAAGTGAGCCGTGCGAAATCTCAATTTCGCACACTGTTCACCCCGGCCTTATACGACTTCGTTTTGCGTGATTTTAATCTTGTATAAATAGACAAAACCTGAAAACTTGAAGGAAAAACGGATTTGGAGAGCATTATTAGAGAGAGAAAACAAAACAACTCCCTTGTAATTGGATCTATAGTTCTCAATTTTTCATCTAATCAAAGGTTGAAGATTTATTTTTCCCTTTTAGTTTCTTTGTTCTTCCTTATCTTTCATTGTTGGTACTATCTCCTTCTCTTTCATTATTTTTATTTGTTCTTATTTTCATTGTAGTACTTAAAGTTTGAATTTTTAGAGTTAGTTTGTTCATAAAGATTCTTCCTTTATGTTTAGTTGTTGTTGAATTTTAGTTTTATTGGTTCTTAGTTCCTTTTAATTGAGAAATTACTTGTCTTGGATAAAAATCTAATCTTTATTATGTTCAACATTAAAGATTCAATCTTTATTAATTTTTCTTGTGTTATCACTATGAGTAGTGAGTAGTCTTCTTACTAGGACTCGATTAATCCCCGACATGAGTGATTAACCTAATAAATTCCGCTTTAATTGGTTGTTGGGGGATTTGGTTGGGGCTTACCTTGGGATTTTGATTGTTTAGTGTTTGATTTGGGTTTGTCGTTGACTCTTTACCCTTGACCGTCGACGGGAGTCGATTAGGTTGAGAGTCGGGCTCTCCCCATCTAGACTAGTAGTTGATTTGGGTTGAACCCGGGAGGGGGAACTTGAAGGGGACACCTTTGGTAGTCGGTTTGAATATCACCTTTGAGAAAAGGGGTTGGAGGACCGGGGTTTATCGCGTACTTATTTACCTTGACTAATACTTGAGTATCTTTGGGATGTCGCGCGTCCTCGGATGCTTGAGTGTTGTGTAAGGGATTCTGGCTTATGAACCCGGAAGAGAGATAGGTCGGTGTTACTAGTGTCCATGTGTGAACCCGGAAGGGAGATACTTTGCGAATTAGAGGCGTTTCCTCCTAACGCATCTTCCTGAACAACCAATCGACGGGGTTTGATAGTAGTTACAAATGTCGGTGGAAAAGTCGAGTCCTAGGCTTTTAATCATTTGATTTAAACTTATCTTATTAGCTCGTTATAGTTTCTTTGGTTCTAGCATTAGTTTAATTTTATATATTTGCTTTTTTTTTTAGTTTAAGTCGTTACTCTACCTTCCTAGTTTTGTCCAACTTAGCTAAATGTTTGAATAGAAACGATTAGTAATCACCTTGCTCTCCGTGGAATTCAACCCTCAAGTGCTACTTTAACAACCGTACACTTGCGGTATTTAAAACCACATCAAGGGTACATTTGCGGGTGTTACAACATCGGCATAGGATTTTTGTCGGTCTTGAGCAGCTTTCATTCTATCACGAATGACCTTCACATGATCAATGGTTTCAACAAGAACATCGGGGCCTAAATCACGAACATCACTAAAATCATTCCAACAAATAAGACTTCGGCATTTTCTTCCATAGAGAGCTTCGTAAGGAGCCATCTTGATCGAGGCATGATAACTATTGTTGTAATAAAACTCCACCAACGGTAGACTCTTTCCCCAACTAGATTGGAAGTCGAGTGCACAAGCCCAAAGTAAGTCTTCTAAATTCTGAATAGTCCTCTCGGTTTGACCATCGGTAGCGGCATGGAAAGCGGTACTCAACAACAACTTACTACCCATGACTTCTTGTAAGGCCTTCCAAAATCTCGAACAAAATCTCGGGTCTCGGTCGGATATGATCTCCTTGGGAACACCATGATATCTAACAATCTCATCAACATAGACTTTTGTTAGGCGATCTAAACTCCAAGTCTCTTTGATCGGAATGAATCTGGCACTCTTGGTCAAACGATCAACAATAACCCAAACGACATCTTTACTTCCAATGGTTCTTGGCAAAGCCATGACAAAATCCATAGAAATAGATTCCCACTTCCATAGCGGAATATCCAAAGGTTGTAGCAATCCACCAGGCCTCTTGTGTTCGATTTTTACTTGTTGGCAAGTAAGTCATCTTCCAACATAGGACACAACATCGCCTTTCAAATTCGGCCACCAAAATTGTAGCTTCAAGTCTTTATACATTTTATCACCTCCGGGGTGGATAGAACAAGGAGAAAGGTGAGCTTCATCAAGAACTCGCTTTCTCAAGTCAAGAGCATTAGGTACGAAAAAACGGTCATGTAGTCGAAGGACACCCTTGTCATCAATCTTGAAGTCTTTGGCTTTTCCTTCTAGAAGCTTGGCTTGAATACACTTGTAGGTAGGATCATCAACTTGGCTTTCACGGATCTCGCGGAGAAGAACGGGTTCGGCAACCACGGCACCAACATAATCAAATCCACGTTGAAAGTTCATAAACCTTAATTAGATTCATCTAATTAGTTACTAAATTACTTCTTAATTTAATATTTAATGATCTATGTAACATGCATGCAAATATAAAGACATTTATATAAAAGAAGAAATTTCTTCACATTGAAATGGAAATAAAATGGGCACAACAAGAACTCCTTCTTGTTGTTCTTGAGCTATAAATATGGATGAACAAGAACAATCTCCAAATTAGAAGACCTCCTTCAAGTTTCACCAAGATGATACCAAATAATCTATTCTTATTATTAACTAGACAATAAGATAGATATTATGCTACTAATATTAGTATATATTACTACACTAGTAATACTTAGTAAATATTAGTATTATGAGAGTTTTAGTGAGAAGATGAGTTTTTGAGAGATCTATGAGAAAATAAGCAAGAATGAACAAATAAAATGAACACCCATATTGCCCTTTTATAGGCAATATGGCCGGTCATGGTAAGCCTGACAAGGGACTTATTTTGTTTATTTTAATTCACATGCAAAGTTGTAGAGTGTAGTGTTGAATGAAATGCTTTTAGGTTACTATTCATGTCATAATCACATGTGAGCATGAACAAAAGCAACCATCATCACCTCACCACTACTTACTTGACCGGCCATGTGAGGCCTTATTTGGTCTATTGTGATTTTTGATATTTGTTTCACAAATACTTATTAATCATATGCTTAATTATCTTATATAATTAAGTGTTAATTTGATCATATAACAATTATATGACACATATAAATTAATAATATGTACTTAACATTTTAAGTGATATTTTACCATTATATCAATATATAATGGGTCCCACAATACTTAGTTAATTTATTTTACAACTCCTTGTAAATATAATTAACTAATTACCTCTATCTCAAAACCTCAACTAATTTAGTAATTTAACGATTAATTACTAAGTTAAATCTTATTTGATCATACTAAAATAAGATATAAATTTATTAGTCAATTATTGCATAATTGAAAAATAAACTTAATCGAATTTGATTTCTTAACTCAATTTCTAACAATTAAATCTCGTACATATCAAATATATGTATTGGACTAATCAACTGTATCATATAGAAATAATTAGTTACTATTTGGATTTCATCCTATAGGTGTGACCGAAAGGGATCAGTTGATCACCGCCGTCATACGACAATAACGTCAAACTCTAGTCAGCCAACCGTTATTGATTTACGTTAATCAACTGACTAATCATATATATATAATCAATAAATATCCCAATTATATTCCTTAATGAGATTTATTATGTGGCTCACTATTGTGGAGGACACCTACTCCAACAATCTCCCACTTGTCTGACACAAGTGTGCATCACCAATTCTCTTGTCTCTTTATCAGATCTCCCACTCAACGCAAGGTGTCTTTCAGGTCGCACTTGTGATTGATAATATCTAGAGTGGTTTTCTCGATAGGGAGAGTAACTGTCTGACCGGAAAATCTACCATAGATCTCTTTCCGAGCGTGGCCACGCATTTACAGTAACTTCTCCTCGAGTGGCCTAAAGATGTTTTTACCCAACGTGGGTGGACAATTCCTGTTGATACATCTACTCTGTATGATGCAGATCACCATGATCCAGAAGATGTCCATCGGCCTCCTTTTACGGCACGACCTAGAATATCAACCAAAACCAATCGGAAACTGCACCGACTCAGATAGACGGTCGCCAGTCAAAAGAATCGACACATAGGAATAAGACAGAAGACCCTGCCACGACCAGGCATCAAATAATTGGTTTTAAGGGTCTCTACAAATGTCACTGTCCGACAGAGTGTTATACAATCTGTCTATTTAAACGACCAGTCATCTGCATGACCCCATGGTGCTGAACCAACCATCGATCGACTTACAATCTAGTCACTTCGAGACGTCACCTCATTGAGTGACTAGGGACAAAATACTAAGTTCGTCTTATTCACTTGAATAGGGTCCAACATTGTCTTACAATCTATTCGGATAAACAAAGTATTAAGTTTAGTCAATCTAAATAAAAGAGTTTATAATAAAACTCGAACAATGAATGCAATTATTATATATGAAATAATTAATACAACATTCAATTATTACATATTACATAATCTAAAGGAATTCTAATATACGTCTCAATCCCATTGTGACGACATAGGCTTGGTTAAAGGATCAGCAATGTTGTCATCTGTCCCAACCTTACAAATGTCAATTTCCTTTCTGTCCACGTAATCTCTAATTACATGATATTTCCTAAGTACATGTCTAGACCTGTTACTAGACTTGGGCTCTTTTGCTTGAAAAATAGCCCCACTGTTATCACAATAAATCGTGATAAGATCTTTGGCAGTGGGGACTACTGTTAGTCCTTCCAAAAATTGCTGAATCCACACAGCTTCCTTTGCAGCTTTAGACGCTGCAAGGTACTCTGCTTCTGTTGTAGAATCCGTTGTAATGCTTTGCTTGAAACTCTTCCAGCAAACAGCTCTTCCATTCATCATATAAACGTAGCCGGATTGGGATTTCATATCATCCCTATATGTTTGGAAACTGGCATCTGTGTAACCTTTTACACGTAACTCAGTCTCGCCTCCAAACACTAAGACCGAATCTTTGGTCCTTCTTAAGTACTTAAGGATGTTCTTTACGGCTATCCAGTGACTCTCACCTGGATTTGCTTGGTAACGACTTGTCATGCTTAAAGCATAAGCAACATCGGGACGAGTGCACATCATAGCATACATGATTGATCCAACAGCAGATGCGTAAGGGATCAATTTCATGCGTTCAATCTCCTCGGGTTTGGTAGGGCACTCTTATTTGCTCAAAGTGATCCCACTTCCTATGGGAATAAAGCCTCTCTTAGAGTCTTTCATGTTTAACCGATCAAGAATTTTATCAATATAAGTTTCTTGACTTAATGCTAGAATCCTTTTAGATCTATCCCTATAGATCCGGATAGCTAAGATGCGCCGGGCCTCTCCTAAGTCTATCATTTGGAAATGTATCCCTAGCCACTCCTTCACATAAGTGAGCATTGGAATATCACTCCCAATGAGTAGTATGTCATCTACATACAAGACTATAAAAGTTACTTTACTCCCTTTAAACTTCATGTATAAACATGGTTCCTCGACACTTCGAGTGAAACCATTTTGTTTAATTACATCATCGAAACGATGATTCCAACTCCTGGATGCTTGTTTAAGACCATAGATGGATCTCTTAAGTTTGCATACCTTCTTAGGGTTTGATGGATCCACAAAACCTTCAGGTTGTGTCATGTACACTTCCTCGTCCAGAATTCCATTCAAGAAGGCGTTTTTGACATCCATTTGTCAAATCTCATAATTATGAAATGCGGCAACCGCTAAGATAATCCTTATGGATCGAAGCATGGCGACTGGGGCGAAGGTTTCGTCATAGTGAAGACCATGAACTTGGGTGAAACCTTTTTCCACCAATCTAGCTTTGTAAACATCATTATGTTTATCTATGCCACTTTTGATCTTATAGATCCACTTACACTGAAGAGGTCTTACCTCTTTAGGTAAATCAACCAAGTCCCATACTTGATTGTCGTACATAGAATCCATTTCGGAATGCATGGCTCCTAGCCATAGCTTTGAGTCGGGACTAGAAATGGCTGCTTTGTAGGTAGTAGGTTCGTTGCTTTCAAAAAGTAACACATTATAGTCATCACCTTCCTCTATAATACCAAGGTATCTATCAGGTTGATGACTAATTCTGCTTGACCTCCTAGGTTCCGTAGGAATAATGACCGTGTCAGACGAAGAGGGAACGTTTTCCTCGTCGTCCTTTTTGGTTTGTGGCTCTTGGACTTCATCAAGTTCAATTTTTCTCCCACTCTGTCTTTTAGAAATAAAATCATTTTCTAAAAAGACTGCATCACGAGACACAAACACTTTGTCCTCGTGTTTATTTTAGAAGTAATAAACACGTGTTTCCTTTGGATATCCTACAACCAGACATTTGTCAGATTTGGGTGCGAGTTTATCGTCAGATTTATTCTTAACAAAAGTCTCGCATCCCCAAATTCTCATAAACGACAAATAAGGGACTTTCCCTGTCCATATCTCATATGGAGTCTTGTTTGCCGCTTTAGTCGGGCTTCAATTTAGTGAAAATATTGCAGATAAGATAGCAAAACCCCAAAAATAGTCATGAAGCTCTGTTAGACTCATCATAGATCAAACCATATCTAATAAAGTTCGATTTCTCCTTTCGGACGCACCATTTAATTGAGGTGTCCCAGGAGGAGTCCATTGTGATACTATACCACAATCTTTTAGGTGTGAATGAAATTCATTGTTCAAGTATTCACCACCACGATTGGATCGTAGGGATTTAATTTTTTTATTCAATTGGTTTTCTACTTCATTTTGAAATTCTTTGAATTTTTCAAAAGCATCACTTTTATGCCTCATCAAGTAGACATATCCATATCTACTCAATTCGTCGGTAAAAGTAATGAAGTAGTGATAACCACCTCTAGCTTGGATAGTCATTGGACCGCACACATCCGTATGTATAAGGCCTAATACTTCCCTTGCTCGTGTCCCTTTACCCGTAAAAGGAGCATGAGTCAACTTGCCTAGAAGACAAGATTCGCATACACCATAAGATTCGTAATCGAATGGTTTGAGTACTTTAGATGAAACAAGTCTCTTTATGCGTCGTTCGTTTATGTGCCCTAAACGACAATGCCAAAGGTATGATTGATTAGGTTCACCTGTTTTGAGCTTCTTATTTTCTACATGATAGACCTCTTTTGCAATATCTAGAACATAAATACCTCCAATAAAAATGGCGTCGCCATAAACTATTTCATTAAATGAAAAAGTACAACGATTGTTCTTAATACAAAATGAAAAACCTTCCATGTCTAACATTGAAATGGAGATAATGTTCTTGGTAAGAGTTGGTACATAATAGCAATTATTTAAATACAACTCTGAACCATTAGGCAAACGAAGAACGTAGGTGCCCACGAAAACTGCGGCTACCTTAGCTCCATTTCCCATGCGCAGGTCCATGTCACCCTTGGCTAGTGCTTGTGCGTCCTTTAGCCCATGTACATGATTACAAAAGTGAGAACCACAACCGGTATCAAATACCCAAGAAGATGTACTAGCAAAGTTAATATCTATCATATAGAGTGATGAAAGAATTTTACCTGACGTTGTCACACAACCGTCCTTCTTGTCTTTCAAGTATTTTGGGCAATTGCGTTTCCAATGCCCTTTGCCATTACAATAATAGCAATCCGCCTCCGTGTATTTGTTGACGTTGGGCTTGGGCTTATAAAAGACCTTCCCCTTTCCCTTGCCGACTTTCTTGAAAAGAGTCTTACTCTTTCCTTTGTCCTTTTTCACCCCAAGGTTCATGTTCTTCATTTTCATTGAAAGAACGTCCTTGGGTTCACTCCCACTAGCCTCTATGTCCCTCTCCGCTTGGGTGAGGAGTGCATGGAGTTTATGGAAACTCTTTTCCATGCTATTCATGTTATAGTTCACCCTAAATTGGGTGAACTTAGGTGTGAGTGGATGAAGGATTTTACCCACCACTAACTGCTTTGGAATTTTGCACCCTAGACGCCCTAAGGTGTCGGCGTGCTTAACCATTTTGAGCACGTGTGGGCAAAATTTTTGGCCCCTTTGAAGCTTAGTGTCAAAGAATTTCGTAGCCGCCTCATATTGGAAAATTTGAGGGGCTTGCGAAAACATCGACGTTATCCTCGTGAATATCGCATATGCATCGAGAGATATCAATTGGAGTTTGAGTTTGGGTGAGATTGACCAAATCAAAATATTCTTGACGTCATTGGCAACCTTCAAATAAAGGTCATATTCGGCCCGAACCACCGCGGACGATCTTGGCGCGAGTTCGGTGGGGGGCTCTTCGACCAAGTAGCGAAGCACGTTATCGGATATCGCGTCGCTCTTGATCGTTGATTCCCATTCAACGAAGTTACTACAGTCATCTTTTAGGACAAACTTGTCCATGACGGATCTCAACCATGAGTCCTTACCCAAGGTTCCGTTGTTTGATGAAGTTGACATTGTGCGAATATGGTTACTACAACAAAAAGAAATATATAAACATTCATTGTTAATTTACTTGAAAAACATTTTAACAAGTTTAGCATTTATATAATGACCTCTCACTAAATTATATAAATGATTCAAAGACCCATCTTTAAATAAAAATAGTCATCGTATGCTACCTTTATCTAAAAATGGTAAGTCATTACTTGACTAATTCTACCCTTAGAACTCTTGATGGACGGAATTCAACTAAATCCATCTCCTAGTCCCAAGATAACACTTATCTCGTTGAGTCCAATCCAATTTTAGCTTGTGATCGTATCACCCTACTTACCTGAGGTAAAAAGGGACCCACGAGCGTTGTAGCCCTAATGAACACGGGATTCATAGGTGTTACTAATTGGTAAGGCTAATCTCAATTTTTTTTTTAAAATATGTGAGAGATCTTGTCAATTTAGTTATTAATTCCCTACAAGTGAACTACGTCGGTGAATTGTGAATAACGTTGAATTGACAATAACGGAAAATAAAATGCATGTGTTACGATTTTGGCATGAGCGGAAATAAAGCAAGCAACCAAGCAACGAAAAATCCTAGTATGGCCACCTAGCTAATCAAATTAACTAGATAACTACAAATTCGGAAACCAACTCCTTAGTCCCTTACCTCTTCACTTGGAATGCTTTCCAAAAATGGCACCGTCTTGAGGGAGTCACCGGTCTTCATAAAAAAATTACAAATATACAAATATACAAATTTCTATTATACATTTGTTCTATAAAATAAAATTATTAATTATTACAAACCGGCGATACGAGATCGCAAAAAAATTACAACCAAACCGTTATTCCCTTACATTACGGGTAATAACGATTAAAAATGACTAAGCTATACTAGGTACAAAATTTGCATAAATTATAAAATAAATGACATTCATTCATTCAACCAAAAATAAAATAAATTGCTGCAAAATTCATGCCAAAATCGCCCTAAACACATTCATGCTCATTGTAGCTCGATTTTACGGGATTTATTGATTTTTAATCATTAAAAATCAACATCATCATTTAAATCTCATTAAAATTCAAACTAATTAACTAAACTGTTTTAGAACTGTTGGTCATTAATTAGATCGATTAGATTTCATTTGCTAAATATAACGGTTTAATCATAACAATTATGAAATAAACACAAAATAAAATATAAACATCATAAAAATATGAAACCAAAAATTTTGTACATTCGGGAACATTTCCAGGAACTCAAAAAAAAATTTTTTGCCCAAAAAATTTAAATTAATTTTATGAACAAATAACTTTGAATTTAATGGTTTTATAAAATAAAAATCATTAACTATAGTAAAACAGTGAAACAAATTATTAAATTTCACCAAGAAGATCAACATCAGAATGTAAAATGTACCAAAAATTTTCAAGACCATAAAAGGACGTTTCAATTTTATGAACATTATAATCTCATATTATCGATTTTTATCGTATAAAAATCAATAAACATGTAATTCTTAATTAAAAGTCACGAAATTTTACATACGATATGTAAGATATGCATGTGAGAGCATATTAAAATTTCATGGTCAGAAGCAACATGCAACTATTTTTAGTTAACTTTTAACATCAAATATGCATATTAACTCGGTTTAAAAGCCAAAAATCAAAATAAATAGCAAATAAATCCCTCAAATCACTAAATTTGACCACAAACATTTTAAAGTCAGTAGGTATACATGCACCAAAAGGTTTTGTCAGAATCATAATTTAACTCAAATTTTTGATTTATTAGTTATCTTATAACTTTACTAAAAATTCTCCAAAATGAACATGCATGCTACAAGCTAGCTCTGATACCACATGAAAGTCCATAGACCTTAATTATACTCCTCTAATTAGTTACTAAATTACTTGTTATTTAAGTATTTAATGAGCTATGTAACATGCATGCAAATATAAAGACATTTCTATAAAAGAAGAAATTTCCTCACATTGAAATGGAAATAAATTGTGCACAACAAGAACTCCTTCTTGTTGTTCTTGAGCTATAAATATGGATGAACAAGAACAATCTCCAAATTAGAAGACCTCCTTCAAGTTGCACCAAGATGATACCAAATAATCTATTCTTATTATTAACTAGATAATAAGATAGATATTATGCTACTAATATTAGTATATATTACTACACTAGTAATACTTAGTAAATATTAGTATTATGAGAGTTTTAGTGAGAAGATGAGTTTTTGAGAGATTTATGAGAAAATAAGCAAGAATAAACAAACAAAATGAACAACCATATTGCCCTTTTATAGGCAATATGGCCGGTCATGGTAAGCCTCACAAGGGACTTATTTTGCTTATTTTAATTCACATGCAAAGTGGTAGAGTGTAGTGTTGAATGAAATGATTTTAGGTTACTATTCATGCCATAATCACATGTGACTTGTGAGCATGAACAAAAGCAACCATCATCACCTCACCACTACTTACTTGACCGGCCATGTGAGGCCTTATTTGGTCTATTTTGATTTTTGATATTTGTGCCATAAATACTTATTAATCATATGCTTAATTATCTTATATAATTAAGTGTTAATTTGATCATATAACAATTATATGACACAAATAAATAAACAATATGTACTTAACATTTTAAGTGATATTTTACCATTATATCAATATATAATGGGTCCCACAATGCTTAGTTAATTTATTTTACAACTCCTTGTAAATATAATTAACTAATTACCTCTATCTCAAAACTCTCGTACATATCAAATATATGTATTGGACTAATCAACTGTATCATATACAAATAATTAGTTACTATTTGGATTTCATCCTATAGGTGTGACCGAAAGGGATCAGTTGATCACCGCCGTCATACGACAATAACGTCAAACTCTAGTCAGCCAACCGTTATTGGTTTACGTTAATCAACTGACTAATCATATATATATATAGTCAATAAATATCCCAATTATATTCCTTAATGAGATTTATTATGTGGCGCACTATTGTGGAGGACACCTACTCCAACACACGTTCCACGAATTCCAACTTCAACTTTCGAAACTCGGCACAAAGATCATCGGGTAACACCCACATAGCATTCAAGGCATGAGAAGATTTCCTACTAAGAGCATCGGCAACAACATTGGCCTTTCCTTCATGGTATAGCAATTCAAAATCATATTCATTCACCAATTCCAACCATCTTCGTTGTCTCATATTCAACTCCTTTTGAGTAAATATGTACTTCAAACTCTTGTGGTCGGTAAATATGCGACAATGAACACCAATAAGATAGTGTCTCCAAACTTTCAAGGCATGAACCACGGCGGCTAATTCTAGATCATGCGTAGGTAGTTCACTTCATGAATCTCAACTGTCTCGAGGCATAAGCAACCACTTTCCTACTTTTCATAAGTACACAACCCAATCCCATCTTTGAAGCATCACAATAGACATCAAATTCTACACGATCTTCAGGTAAAGTCAACACCGGGGGGGTAGTCAACCTTTTCTTTAATTCTTGAAAAGAGGCTTCACAAGCTTCATTCCATACGAACTTGGTTTCTTTCTTCAACAATTGTGTCATCGGTCTAGAAAGCTTTGAGAAATCATTGACAAATATACAGTAGTAACCAACTAAACCAAGGAAACTTCGGACTTCTCTAACATTGTTTGGACTCTTCTAATCAACCACAGCTTCAATCTTAGAAGGGTCTACCATCACATCTTCTTTAGAAATTACATGCCCAAGAAAGGACACTCTAGGTAACCAAAATTCACACTTGGAGAATTTGGCAAACCATTTTTGACGACGAAGAACACTCAAAATGGTCCTAAGATGAAAAGCATGCTCTTCTTCGGTCTTGGAGAAAATAAGGATGTCTTCAATGAAAACTACCACACACTTTTCAAGATATTCACTAAAGGTGCGGTTCATTTGATCCATAAAAATAGCGGGAGCATTAGTCAATCCACATGGCATCACCTTGAACTCAAAGTGACCATATCTTGTACTAAAAGCGGTCTTTGGTATATCGGCATCACAAACGGGAATTTGGTGATATCCGGATCTCAAATCAATCTTGGAAAAAGTAGAAGCACCCTTTAGTTGATCGAACAAATCTTCAATTCTTGGCAAAGGATACTTATTCTTGATTGTAATTCGGTTCAACTCACGGTAGTCAATACAAAGTCTCATGGAACCATCTTTCTTCTTTACAAAAAGAACGGGAGCACCCCAAGGCGAGGCACTCGGTCGAATGAAACCTTTTTCAATCATATCATCCAGTTGCTTCCTTAACTCTTTCAATTCGGTTGGAGCCATGTGGTAAGGAGCTTTAGCTATGGGTCCGGATCCGGGCACAAGATCAATGGAAAACTCAACATCACGCTCGGGAGGGATCCCGGGCAAGTCTTCAGGGAATACATCAACAAAATCACATACTATAGGTACATCATTAATCTTTGGTAAGGAGGTAGTTGTAGAAGTCACAATACACAAGATAGCTTGGTGACCCTTTCTTACTATACTCACCAATTTCATTGCAGAAATCAATTGCACACCCATTCGGGAACGAGATCCCTTATAGGTTATTCTAAATCCAAAAGGACTCTTTAAATAAATCTTTTGATCTCTACACTCGAATCTAGCATGGTACAGCTAACCAATCAATACCTAGAATTACATCAAACTCTTCTAGAGGAAACTTAAGGAGATTAGCGGGAAAGATAGTACCCGCAATAGAGATTGGAACATTAGGGTAAAGAGTAGAACATGAGATAATTTCTCCGGATGGTAAGGATATGGGAGTATCCTCACTAGAAGTAGGCTCGATAGATAATTTATAACCATAAGTTGAAGACACAAAGGATATAGAAGCACCGGTATCAAATAGAATAAGACACGGTTGTTCTAAGATTGAGAACATACCTGAAGGGTTTGGATTCCAAGTACCTAAGAGGGGGAGGGGGGGAATTAGGTACCACTTTAAAATTTTCAACTTAATCGTTATTGTTTAAAGAAAGTTGATCGTTGTTAAGAAGAACAAATGGATACACTGAATGAACAAGGTTATCAAGAGTGTATAGCTAAATTATAAAGTTGTTGTAAGGTGAATGTCACAGTGAGTCTGACTGTTACTTGTTCATTTTAGCAGATGAAGTAAAGGCTACAACACGAGATTAACAGTATCCGAGACTGTTGCACTAGACAGAAATGCGAAACAAACAAGTATAGAAAAGTGCAGCGGAAATTAAACAAACAAGAAAAATAACACAGGAGTTTTGAATTGGTTCAGCCATTTTGAAAGGCCTACGTCCAATCTTCTTTTTATTGATTCAATTAAGTAATCTACTCCAACTACTTAAGACCCATACAATAAAAAGGACCAACAACCTACTCCGGTTGCGAAATGAGGTCAAGACTACTCCGTCTCAAACTCGACTCTTCATCTAAGAAAGTTACAAGATCAAATTCCCTGATTTTGTTCTTGTGGAAAGAACGAAGGCGAATTCATTAAGATCCAACTATTCTAGATAGAAGAATACAATACTTAACGCAACAGTTGTCATGTCTGTGACTTTTGAAGACTTTGAAGAAATTTTGCAAAGATTAAATGCTTAAAAACTTTGAAGAAAATTTGCAATGAAATAAGTTTGATTTCTCTGGAAAGTCTTGAAGAAATGAGAGAGGTGTGCTCTCTATTTATAGAGGAAGAAATGATTTGAAAATGATTGAAGAAGAGCCTTGAGAAAGTCCACTCTCAAGCATGTGGGCAAAGTGAATGTCCTTGCATAAAGCTTTCATAAGTGACAAAATGTCTTAGAAAAGTGGGCTGCTCAAGATGCAGGAAACATTTTACCCTTGGGTGAAAGTCTTAAGATGACAAACTCATTTGGGGACAAGCCAAGCTTTGCTTTCTTTTTGAGAAAAAGTTTGTTTGTGCAAATGAGGAAAAACACTTTCAAATGATTCCTTCTTATCATTTTCTAAGCACGTTCCAAATCATTTCAAGGATGGTTCAAGCAACTTTTCAAAACAGCATGAAGTTTTTGGTTTAGAAAGTCTTTGAAATGTTTCAGACATGTGCAACAATCGCCCTCACTGTTACACTGAACATGTGAGGTAACGGTTGCCTAGACTGTTGCATTTGTAAGTACCATACTCTTCTACCTTTACAATAGACGACTCTTTACAACTCGATTCTTCTTCGGCATTCAACTCTTCATCTACTCTTGCTTGGAGATTGGTGTTGCTTGGAGATTCATAATTTCCTGAAAACTTAACTAAGAAGCATATATTAATTAGGCATATCATCATCAACAAACTAGCTCAACAAATTCCCCCTTTGTTGATGACAAGCCTTAAGAACACATAAATCTAAAGATAAGTTCCCCCTAATAAGGTCGGTCCAAGGCAAAAGATTTCAATGATAGCACATATAGTAAAGTGACGGAACTAAGCATATGACAAACAAAACCAAGAGAGTTAGTAAGCAAGATAATTATACTAAGTCGACAAGCAAGATTTAATCAATGATATGCTTATCTAGTGTGTGTTTAGCCTTTTCCCCCTCTTGACATCATCAAAGGGGCAATGATACTCATCCCGCACACAGAACACAAATGCACAAGATATCAAAACATCCGCACTAGATAGGTCAAAAGAGCATATTCAACAAAGCTAAAACATATTCATTGTTACACCACCAACAAGGAAAGACAAGTTTATAAAAGGGGCAAGTTTTATGTTACACCACCAAAGCAAAATGAGATATTTGTAGAATAAGTAGGGAGGGGTTAAAACAGGGTCACTCTTCATCCGAGCCGTCCTCCGAGCCGTCCTCATCACTTGCAACACCATACTTATCCTTGATAATGTTGGACAGAATGTCAACTTCACCTTTTGTAGAATCCACTAATTGTTGAAGCACATCTAACTTTTCTTCAACCCAAGTCTTTAAACCCCGAATCTCAGCCAATATAGTCCCACACATTTCTTCATTAATCCCACCTTTGCTAGATGAGCCGACCATCGCGTCCTTATCCTTAGCGAATTTCACATCCTCCAATTTCCCCCTCGATTCTTTGAGCATCATTTTACCCAAATTTCCCGAGGTCATGACATCATAGAGCCCGAGAGACCCCACGGTTTTATCAGTCAACACGCCCTTAGCTTTTAGTGCCAAGGAAATCCAGAGGCCATAAGGAAGACGTAGAAGGTCTTTGAGAGGGAAGTTCCTTTTCTGGATTTTGGAGGCCGAGACAGATATTCGGTGACACATAATACGGGGAAGGCTTATTTGTTTGTGGGTGGTTTGGTGATAGACGAGGTACTGTTTGGCTATGGAGAGTTTTCCACGGTCATTTGAGGGGTAAATGGTTCGACATATGAGATTGAATAGAAGACAGTGTTGGGTGAGCATTTTTTTGGATTCAAGAGTGGTGCAAACTTTGGTTTTGGACATTAATATCTTGGCCACATCTAAAGGTGCAGCATATGGAAGGACTTGCCAGACTTTATCAGTGGGAGTTTTATCGTAACCATCATTAGTCACTCCGAGAATATCAGCAAGAAAAGCAGGGGTGATAAAGAAGGACTTACCATTGACTCAGGCAGATAGCGTCAAGGAGTCAGACACTCGGACTGTTACATAGAACTGGATGATTTCACTTACATAGACCGGATGTTGGGTTTCAAGCAAAGTGCCCCATCCTTGAGCATCAACGACATCACCGAAACAGGTAAAAGCAGGAGAGGAAGAGTACCATTCACTCGTATAGAGCCGCGGGTTATGAATGACAGCCTCTTTGAGTAGGAGTTCAAAGTTGGCCAAAGTAGAGGGTTGTAGATCCAGTTTGAGGTGTTGTTGCTTAATGACCCTATTTTGATACTTATAGGTAACCGGAATCGGGTCATTAGGAGAAAGATAAACCCATTTCGGCCTTTCTTCCTTCCCTTTGGCCCGCTTAGGAACCGGTTCATCTTCCTCAATGTCGGTTTTTTCAGTGTTTCCCACAACATCGGTATCATTAGTATCATCCTCAAAATCAATTTCTTCGATTATTACCGGCATGGGCCAAGATCGGCCGCGCTTCCGAGTAACCGGCTTTCGAGAAGAAGCCGGACTCTTACCCTTTCCTTTCTTTTTGGAGTTTGATTCTGGTAAAATGTTATCGGGATTTACTTCGACATTTTCAGGAGCTTCATCAACAAGAGAGGAGGCGGTCACCGGAGGCTCGGTGCAAGATGAGGTGTGGGTTGGGGAAGGATCAAGCGGTGGCAAGACACAAATGGGTTCGATCGTTATGGGTTTGTCAGTAGCCGGCGGTGGTGGAGGAGATGAGGGTTCGGTTGTGTCGGGAACGGTTGAGGCGGAGGAAGGGGTTGAAGATGTGGACATGATGAGTTTGGTTGATTTGATGTGAAGTGTAGTGTTTAATGAGGTTTTGACCATAGTGGGGGGTAGGTTTTATGAGGGTAATAATGAGGGTAGGGTGAGGGGTTGTGTCGGTTGGGAAAGAATGGGTGGGTTTTGAATGGGTAGGTTTGGGTGAGTAAATGGGATATGTGGTAGTAACTTTGAATATAAGATAGTCAAGTGCTGAGTATGCAATTAAGTACAAAAATGTGTAGCAAAATCACGATAAATTGAAACACATGTGAATTAGAATAAAGAAGAGTATACTTACATGCCAATTCTCGTCAATCATGCAAGGGATTAGACACACACACACATGAATCACATGCAATTAATTAAACCAATTTGTAACGGAAGTTTCTCAAATTGTTCTCTTGCTAGTGGTTTCGTAAAAATATCCGCTATTTGATCTTCGGTTTTGCAAAAAATAAGCTTAATATGTCCTTTTTCTACGTGATCACGAAGAAAATGATGACGAATCTCAATATGCTTAGTCCTAGAGTGTTGAATGGGCTTTTTGGAAATGTTTATGGCACTAGTATTATCACACATGATAGGAATAGAGTCATAAATTATACCAAAATCTTGAAGTTGTTGTCGTACCCAAAGAAGCTGTGAGCAACAATGAGCGGCACTAACATATTCGCTTTCGGCCGTTGAAAGAGCTACCATATTTTGTTTCTTTGAACGCCATGAAACGAGACAAGGTCCAAGGAACGTTGTGACACCCTCAAATTTGCGGAAAGAAAAAAAATAATTTAAATACATACTGAAGGTGTCCGAAATAAAAAGGTCATTACAAAACGAAATAATATTATACAAAAGAAATATACAAGACGGGAGACATATCTCCCGTATAAATACGGAAATAAAAGAGTGTATAGTAATATACAATCTAAGAACCGAATATAGGTCCAAGGTAAATACTTCGCTCGCTAGCTCGTCAATGTACCCCAAATATGCATCACCACCTGTTCGACCGCATTAAATATAAACACGGAAGCCACAGTCAGTGGGGAGTAACTCCGAGTTCTCCCAGCCACGAAATGTCGAGTTTAATTAAACATGAATAACATAAAAGCAATGTATATGGAAAATACAAAACCTTAACATATATGATATGCTTTTCATGTTATGAAACAATAACTAACAAATAACCTAGCATATGAAAGCTATCATGTGAATCCGATAATAAACTATAACACGAGGTAGGGAAGCTGGTATGCTAGCTCAGAGGTTCCTCTCAGAAACATGGCCGGGATACACTCAAACCCTAATCAACACGTAATCATGTGAATCAGTTAACAATCGGTAATCCAAACTCTATCAATCTTAGCCGGCTTGCATCTCACCTTCTAAAACTCATAGAATCATACAAACATGAAAGACCAATACGTCTAGAAACAGGCACAAGTTCTTAGCACAGTCAATAGTCGACTTCTGTAACTCGAGTCTATACAACAAGGTAGGAAAACATCCTAGCCCTAGACTGATCAGACCTAGCGACAACAGCTAACCCATTCCCTGTCTCATTACATAACCGTACATGAGAAACTCTGCTAGGCGACACCCTAAGCAGAGATGGCTAGTACTTAAGCTGGCTCCCTTCCCCAAAGTGGAAACTCTTAGGATGCCATGCCCCCGACTTGGATATAAACCCACCAAGCCGAGACACAAAAGCTATCAAGCAGTGAACTCCATATGCTCGTTAAAGATAGTACGGGCCTATCAATGTCATGGTCCAAGATACTCATTTAGAATTAGAATGGTCAAGACGCCATATACTCCTAATTCTCTATGGGTACTTAGTCAACACGACACCAACCATATACTCAAACAGTCACGGGAAAACATCCTATCATGTGACTAATTGCAAATAAATCATATTCAAATATCATATCGCCTCATATCTATTAAGGCTAATTCCATAATTAAATACAACTTTATGAAGACCAATGCCCGACCCGAGTCCCGAGAGGGTCAGTCAGTCAAATCGGGGGGATAGATCTTAGTTTGACCAAAACCCGTGGATAAATCGGCTAGAAACAGAGTCTTTATCACATAGAAATTAAAATCATCATATTCATTACATGTTATTTTAATAAAGCTTCTAACATGTGAATTATTAAATCTTACGTAAAACCCCGCTTGACTTAAAGGATATCCAAAATAAACTACGATCTCGTCTTATAATTTCTAACATGTGAGAAATAATAATTTTATGAAAAACCTTTTTAATTAAATATTTTACTTATTAATATTTCACACTTGCTAAATATTACAAAACACGATAAAAATGACGATAACTCAAAAACCGTCACAAGTCCCAAAGTGGGACCCACGGGCTGAGTTGGGCCGGACCCCACATGGGCCTGAATGGGCCCACGGGCCTAATTGGGCTGTTTTGGCAGATTTTACATTTTTTTACAAAACCGTTTCTTAAAAATTCCCGCATGCTTTAACATAATTAAAAACCGTCAAAACAACAACATAACAATCAAACATCGACACAACCCAAAGACCAAAACCCGGACCCACCATGGACCAGCCCAGACCGGGTCTGAACCGGCCTGGACCGGCTGGTCTGGTCCGGTCCACCACCACCACAATTTCCGGCCACCACTAAAACAACCACCCCAAATTCCACATTAATTCTAACATGTTTTTAATTAACAACATCCATTTTTAAACAATCAAAACAAACATCAATCATACAAAAACCATGATTATGAAGAATCATCCAAATTCATCAAGAACAACCAACATGTTATAAATTCATAAAACACCATAATAAACACTACTTAACATGTTACTAACTAAAAATCATAAAATCATAATAATATGAACAAAAACTAAAGATGAACCAAAACTAAAGAAAACAAAAGCTATGTAACATATATCCGTCGAGTAACTCGGAATCGTTACCTTAGCTAGCAAAATTCAATTAGCACCCAAATAAGAAGTATAAACTAAGAAACCCGTCTTCTAATCTTCCCCTAATATATACGAGTCACCAAACTCGTCTTCAAAATCTTCCCCTATAAGAAATGACAAGAAAAACATTATTAGAAGTAAAAAATAGATTTTCCATAATTAAAGTGTTGAAAACGATTTTGTCGGAATTGAAATAAAACCGTACGTGAAGATGGGGAGCGAAGAGGAGAGTCTAGAAATATAAGTTAGGACGGATTTAATTAAGAAATGAAGATTTTATGAAGGTTTTGCTCAAGAACAATGAAGAACAAATGATGAACGACGAAGAACACGAAGAACGATTAAAGAAAGTGATATTTTGATCTTTATTTGATTTATTGTAAAATGAAAAGTTGTTGGGGAGTTATGTTGGGTGAGGGAGCCGTGTATTATAGAGGAAATATGGAGTCGGATTTTGAAATTGTTGTTACGGAATTAACTCGCGTTAAATAATTATATTACGGTAATTGATTAAATATTACGTTAATTAAATTAAATATCTAGATATTATGTTATATTAATGAAAAGAAATGAAAATATCAAGCCCTATGAGAGGACAAAGGAGACGTGAGAAATGAACACAAATCGGGTCTGTTGTTAAGCGATTGCGGAATTTAAGTTGACAGACCGATAAAGTTACAAATATCTTAGATATTATTATTAGTTTAATCATATTAATTAAAAGATCTAACATGAGTGAAAAATAGGTGACATGGGGCGTGTGAAATGGGTAGGAATCGGGTCTGATTTTGAGCGATTTGCGTAATTTAAACGGACGGATCGATAAAGCTACAAATATCTTAGATATTTGTATTAGTTTAATCGAAACAATTAAAATATCTCAAGTGAGTGGAAAACGATGACATGGCGCGTGACTCATGCCAAAGTCGAGTTTCGAATTTGTTACGGGATTTACGATGAGTCGGGAATAGTTAAATGACGTTCGGTTAAAACCGTAAACGTTATTCTTTAAATTCCGAATAAATTCAAAATAATTATATTAAATTATGATAAATCTTAATAAATCTAAATAAAAATAAATCAAAAATATTATTTTTTTAAATAAAATTTCGGTCTTCAAACTTATGAGGCGAGTCGGGAAAAAGTCAACGGAAGTCAAAGTTGACTGAAAAGTCGAGAAAAGTCAAAGATGACTTAAAAGTCAAGAAAAGTTTAGGACGACTTAAAAGTCAAGAAAAGTCAATGACGACTTTTAAAAAGTCAAGAAAAGTCAAAGACGACTTAAAAGTCAAGAAAAGCCAAAGACGACTTAAAACGGTCTTTTCATGGAAATCACTCAAAAATTCCAAATACGAACGCGGAATTTCAAAATAAGACTCGGAACAAAAATTCCTATTTTAAAAACTTAAGTTCTACTGAAAAGTGTTAGTAAATATTTTTACTAGAAAAATCGGGTACTTTTCGGGTTGTTACAGTCTAGCAGGCTTTTAGGCGATTTACTAGGTCTTAATCCACCATGTCATGCTTTGTCTATTCAATTCTCGTATCTCTACCTTGGAAAAGAATTCCATGCTAGTCAATGATTTCCGGCCAGAAGTCGTTAACTATCGTTACAATCCAAACATGCATAGACACAACGTTTTAAAAGCACAATTTCTTTTATCCAATTATCATCTTTTAATCAATCTAACATGGCTACCCTACACCCTAGAAAGGTGACTACTTACTCATGATAATGTTTAAATTTAAGATGGTATTAACAAGAACTAGGATAGACATGTTTAGTTGGTTTTGACAATATTATAAGACTCTCTATATGGCGATAATAACGTTGCTAATTGACAAATCTAGGAAATGAAATGACGATTATAACAACATGAAAATGAATCTAAGATAATATGTAAAGAGAATAATAATCAAATGGAAAACAATAAAGACATTTAAACGAAAGATAAAGTAGAAATACCTATATGACGATCAATAACGAAAGCGATAACAATAATAGAAATCCTTGCACGTAATAATCGATCCTTGAATTACAACACTTGAACCCAACAAAGTAGATTACAAAGATTGAAATTCCTATTAATCTAAGCTAAAATTTTGATGTGAAATGGACAGAAATAAACTAAGAACTAAAGACTAAAGAAGAAGGAAATGAGAGAAGGGAGGCTAGTTCCCCCTTCCTCCTAATCTAGGTTTTGTAAAGAAATGTAGAAGAGAATTGTGTAGAGATGTTGTGAGAAGAGTGGCTGGAGCTCTATTTATATAGCATTAGGGTTTCGTGGGGAAGGGGTCAAGCATTGAACATATAGGACAAAAATAGGAAGTCGAGGCAATTTGTGCGGAGCAGCGAACATCCCCGATTGGGTACACACTTCCCCGATCGGGTAAGTGGTTATCTAGAAGCTTTGACCAACGTTTCATCTTCCTTTGCCTATGACTCGACTTCCATCATCCCCCTTGACCTCTTCAATCGGGTTTGTTGATAGGGTTTGATGCAAAGCGATGAATTCTTCCGCCTAATTGATTGATCTTCCAACAACTACGAAACTGTCTTTGCTTCTTCTCACTTTCGAATTAGGGAACCTTCTTGAAATGCCTTTCACTTGGTCAAGCTTGCTTCTTCAAATCGTCGGGTTCTGGGCAAATGCTCGGAAATATAGAAAAAGGGCGTAGAAACGTCACTTTCCCTACAAAACAGGTTAGAACATAGGAATTCGCCTAGAAGACGATATTAGCTCATAAAGTGGCTTAACAAAGCACAAATGACATACAAAACCGAGCTAAATTGGGGGTTAAAACCATACAAATATTCACTTATCAAACTCACCCAAGCTAAACCTTTGCTTGTCCTCAAGCAAACATAACAAACAATACCAGGACAAGGTTGCAAGCATTGGCTACTACACCATCAAGAAACAAATCTCAACGTAAACTTTGAAAACATAATGAATCATAACCCAAAAACAACGTGGGTAAGAATGATACATAAACATGGCTGAGATTTACATAACGGCGTAGCACAAAGAATTTCATTATAGATTTTCGGCTCTTGCATGATCTTTTGACAAATGGACTCTCACGGCACACTCGAACACTCATTGCATGTAAAAGGTGATTTCTTTATGTGTAAATGTTTTTGAGACACTCACCTATCTACGACTTATGAAAATGTGTTCGCAGTCTAATATGGTAAACAATTCAAAACACAAGTCAAAGATCACAATGCACACATAAAAGAAGCCGGAAGAATAGGAAGAAGGCTTTGGGAAATGGGTGAAAGGTGAACAAACAGTTATGGTCTTGTGAAGGTTAGAATGAGCTAGCAAATGACCAATGATAAATGAATACTCAATCGGAACTTTCGCTTAATTTCCTAGAAGACAAAAAACGAAGCCAGAAGTAACGGATTCGCTTATTCCATACGAAACACAAGGGTAAACTCCTTCTATTGATTTGACATTTTGAGGAGATACTCACAACTTCTTCTTTTATATTTGTTCTCTTTCTTTTTCAATTTATTTTTTATTTTCACTTTTTTCTTTTCTTTTCTTTTCTGAACATAACATTGCTTCTTGAACATTTTCGTTCTCCCTAATTCACTTTGTCATCAAGGAACGGATTCTTCTCAAAAGAGCACCCATACACCATAGTCTAGCTACTAGCTCAACAGGGTAGGCAGTTTTTATATGTAGCTATTATTTTGTGAAGCATTTGTATGAAGAGGCTAATTTGAGGTGTATTTCAAAGTGAAAAAGGCTTCAAATCTTAGCGAATCACGAATGCAATGCTTATAGGAATGAAATGAGAACCATACTTATGCGTTTTGACATGACACATATCAAAAGAAGAACTACACACACCTAGATGAGACTGGGTATAGATGTACCAGCCTAAGGAGGTTCTACCTTACAGTATATGTAACTTGCCAAATGTCAAGATCAAGTGTACTCATCTATAGATTCATTCCATGCCTACTGTGTACAAGACATCCCCATGTATGCACAATTCAATGAATATTGAATCATTATCTTTTGAAAGCTCTAAGTTTGGGAAATGTAACATGATAGCATAGTAAACAAGCAAGCAAAGCATGAAAAGCATTCAATTGTGTTTAAAAATTTTTAAATTTTCTCAAAAAGCTTCTCTTTCTTTTATTCAAAATTTGAAAAATGATCAACTAAAATACAAAAATGGGAAAATGCAATCCCTCCCCCAAGCTAAACATCACATTGTCCTCAATGTGAGCACAAAGACAAAATACGCAATGAGATGCTTAATGGGGAAAAGGAAAAATGAAAGAAGAGTGAAGCTTACTAGTCAGCGCGGACTCCCCCAAGCTAGTCTTTTGGACTTGACAAGGAAGGTCTTTATAGATTCTTCAAAAACTCTTTCATCTGCAAAATAAATCCTAACAATGAAAAAGGGAATACAAAAATAAAAATGTAAAAGGAAAAGGAACACGGGTTGCCTCCCGAGAAGCGCAATTTAAAAGTCTTGCTAGACTTCATTTCTTTCTTTGAAATCATCCTTTATCTTTAAGCTCACTATCATCCAAGCTCATCATCATAACGTTCTTTACATTCTCAATCCATGCCAAACTTTTCCGGGAATAGCCCTTTCTAGCACTTTTAGCAGTAGTGCTTTTAGTATGCTCACCTGCAAGAGAATCAACACCAACATGTGCCTCCAACGGATCCGTCAGTAAGGATCAAGGAATAGAAGAAACAACAGAAGAGTCATCAATATCAAGCACATAACAAGAGTCTTCTAACACAGGACTCCTAACGGTGGAAGTTTTACTAAAGGTCACCTTGTCATCTCCTATCTCTAATGTTAACTTCCTATTCTTGACATCAAAAACTGCACCAGTGGTGTGCAAAAAGGGTCTTCCCAAAATGATTGGGATTTGAGAGTCTTCGGCCATGTCAAGTACTATAAAGTCAACGGGAATGAAAAACGTACCAACTTTGACGGGCACATCTTCTAAAACACCCATAGGTTGTTTTAGAGAACGGTCCGCCATTTGCAAAGTAATATTAGTGCATTTCAAAGCATCCATGTTAAGTTTTTCAAACATAGAAAAGGGCATGACACTTACACTAGCACCTAGGTCGGAAAGGGCCTTATCAATGGTATATGTGCCTATAGTGCAAGGGATGGAGTAACTGCCAGGGTCCTTAAGTTTTGGTGGAGACTTATTTTGCAAGAGTGCACTACACTCTTCAGTGAAAGCGACGGTCTCAATCTCATTGAAGGATCTCTTCTTTTTGAGGACTTCCTTCATAAACTTGGAATAAGAAGGAACTTGGGTAAGCAATTCAATGAAAGGGACTGTTACCTTTAAGTTCTTGACGACGTCAAGGAACTTACCATACTTTGCCTCCTCCTTGTGCTTGGCTAATCTTTGGGGAAATGGCACTTTGATTTCAATAGGAATCTCGGGGTCTTTCCCTTTTGACATGGGCACCTCATCTTCAACATCACCAACCACGGGCTCATCATTATGCTTACCACTTCTCGAGGAAATGGCATTTACAGTTTCGTGAGGTTGGTAACATTGTGAAGGCAGCTGCCCTTGCTTTTGGTGGGTATTAGAAGAGGCATATTGGGAAATTTTAGCTTCCAACAATTTGATGGCGGCGTTCTTAGCTTGATCGCTCTCTTGGAACTGAGCTATCATGGTGTCTTGCCTTTGAGCTAATTGCAGCATCATGGCTTCAAGTTTACTTACACCATTGTCACTCTGTTGAAATGTAGAGGATTGGAATTGTTCTAGCTTTTGTGTGAGAAGGGCTACTTGAGCTTGTAAAAGTGTTAAAGCGGGGTCTTTTTGCTTAGATTTCAATGGTATGGAGCGCGAAATTCTATATTGAGAATCGTGAATTGCCATGGATTCAATGGTAGTGTGAGCAATTTCAACATTGATTTGATCAAATCTTCCATTGTTAGCAGAATCCAGGATTCGACG
This sequence comes from Heliosperma pusillum, assembly GCA_022085475.1. Lineage (NCBI taxonomy): Eukaryota > Viridiplantae > Streptophyta > Magnoliopsida > Caryophyllales > Caryophyllaceae > Heliosperma > Heliosperma pusillum. The sequence continues at coordinate 34,203 of JAIUZE010002441.1, read as the reverse complement.
GGACTCTATATAACACCCATTATAGAATGTGATGGCAAGGAGCCATGGATCTATCCCATGATGAGGACACTCCCTTTGCAAGTCCTTGTACCTCTCCCAGGCTTCATATAGGCTCTCATCATCCCCTTGTTGGAAACTAGTGATTTGACTTCTCAACAAAGCGGTCTTTTCTAGAGGAAAGTACTTTTGGTAGAAGGCAAGAGCTAAACTCTCCCAATCGGTGATACCTAAAGTAACCTTATCAAGGCTATGTATCCACAACTTTGCCTTACCCCTTAAAGAGAATGAGAAGAGCATCTCTCTAATTTGCCCTTGGGTGACTCCAGTTTGTCTAATAGTGGAGCAATAGTCACAGAAGTTTTGGATATGAAGGTTGGGATCTTCTGTGGCATTGCCACTAAATTGGCTTCTTTCTATGAGGTTAATGAAGGCAGGTTTGATTTCAAAGTTTTCGGCTGCGATTTGGGGTGTAGCAATACCCCTTGGAAGTGTATCTGCAGTTGGCTTGGAATGGTCTGAAAGTCGAACCATTTCCTATTGTGAAGGTGAAGATGAAAATTGAAGATTGGGTGGTTTTTGTGAATGGAGATGAGAATGGATCTTCTTCTCCTTCAAGATTAGATAGAATATCCGAGTATTTCTCACGAATATGATCTAAATTTGAAGTATCAGAAGCTTTTGAGATTTCGTTGAATAGCTTTTTTCTCCTACGCAGAGTTCTTTCTAGATCGAGGTCTAAAGAGATAAGGGTCCCTAGTCTAGAAGATCTGGGCATAAGATTGAAAAGCTAAGATGAAAAATCAAGAGAGGTCTAAAGGAATTTGGGTTCCTAAAGACTATATAAAACTAATTGCGATAAAAATCACAAGAAAAAGGAAAACTAAACCGTGCTCCCTGGCAACGGCGCCAAAATTTGATCGTGCTTGTCGCGAGCCCGATACAAAGATAAATTACCCAGAATAGGCTAATAACAAATTAATGTAATTAGGGAAGTAGGGGACGATCCTCAGGGAGATGGTGTTTCCTATAGAATGTGAGATGTCTCGCAATTGGGTTTTATCTAACGAGTTTCTGGGTTTTGGGATTTTGATATCTAAACTAATATAAAGCATAAATGAAAACAAAATAAAAACAAATGAAAACAATAAAGCAAGTGATGAAAAGCATCTAGGGAAGTAGGTTCACACATTTAGATTGACATATTGATGAAATTGGATTTAGGATATGCAAATAAATCATTGTGAGTTCGTAAGAATGATGTGTTCATTACAATCATAGATCAGATGGTCTAGCAGGCTTTTAGGCGATTTACTAGGTCTTAATCCACCATGTTATGCTTTGTCTATTCAATTCTCGTATCTCTACCTTGGAAAAGAATTCCATGCTAGTCAATGATTTCCGGCCAGAAGTCGTTAACTATCGTTACAATCCAAACATGCATAGACACAACATTTTAAAAGCACAATTTCTTTTATCCAATTATCATCTTTTAATCAATCTAACATGGCTACCCTACACCCTAGAAAGGTGACTACTTACTCATGATAATGTTTAAATTTAAGATAGTATTAACAAGAACTAGGATAGACATGTTTAGTTGGTTTTGACAATATTATAAGACTCTCTATGTGGCGATAATAACGACGCTAATTGACAAATCTAGGAAATGAAATGACGATTATAACAACATGAAAATGAATCTAAGATAATATGTTAAGAGAATAACAATCAAATGGAAAACAATAAAGACATTTAAACGAATGATAAAGTAGAAGTACCTATATGACGATCAATAACGAAAGCGATAACAATAATAGAAATCCTTGCACATAATAATCGATCCTTGAATTACAACACTTGAACCCAACAAAGTAGATTACAAAGATTGAAATTCCTATTAATCTAAGCTAAATTTTTGATGTGAAATGGACAGAAATAAACTAAGATCTAAAGACTAAAGAAGAAGGAAATGAGAGAAGGGAGGCTAGTTCCTCCTTCCTCCTAATCTAGGTTTTGTAAAGAAATGTAGAAGAGAATTGTGTGTAGAGATGTTGTGAGAAGAGTGGTTGGAGCTCTCTTTATATAGCATTAGGGTTTCGTGGGGAAGGGGTCAAGCATTGAACATATAGGACAAAAATAGGAAGTCGAAGCAATTTGTGCGGAGCAGCGAACATCCCCGATCGGGTAAACACTTCCCCGATCGGGTAAGTGGTTATCTAGAAGCTTTGACCAACGTTTCATCTTCCTTTGCCTATGACTCGACTTCCATCATCCCCCTTGACCTCTTCAATCGGGTTTGTTGATAGGGTTTGATGCAAAGCGATGAATTCTTCCGCCTAATTGATTGATTTTCCAACAACTACGAAACTGTCTTTGCTTCTTCTCTCTTTCGAATTAGGGAACCTTCTTGAAATGCCTTTCACTTGGTCAAGCTTGCTTCTTTAAATCGTCAGGTTCTAGGCAAATGCTCGGAAATATAGAAAAAGGGCGTAGAAACGTCACTTTCCCTACAAAACAGGTTAGAACATAGGAATTCGCCTAGAAGACGATATTAGCTCATAAAGTGGCATAACAAAGCACAAATGACATACAAAACCGAGCTAAATTGGGGGTTAAAACCATACAAATATTCACTTATCAATTACTCATCCCAACGCTACTCTTGAAGTCAATTTCAATTAGGAACGTTTCAAGGCTCTCGTTGACGACCGATTTTACCCCAAAGAGCTCAAACAGCAAAGACTCAAATAATTCATCGATTTCAATCAAGGTGACTTGACGGCTCACGACTTCACCACTCAATTCAACAAACTTGCTCACTTTGCACCAAGACTCATCAAGGATGATGAAGATCGAGCTTTTTACTATCGTAATAAGCTTAGTGCTTTGCTCCAAAGCAAATTAAGGAGAAATTCTACCTCTTTTGGAGAATTGTATGATGATGCACTTTAAGCCGAGAACTCCATGAAGGCAATCAAGGATGAAGCAAAGATGAAAAGTCTCCCTCATTCCTTGTCACCTAGGCCAAACTTCTATGGAAAAAGGTCGTTTACTCCCTCGTCTTCCAATGCCTATGCCAACAAGCGGAGATTCAACCCTCCCCCAAATGCAAATGCAAGGGCTCCCACTCATTTCTTGCCCCAAGCTACTTCTAATGTGGCTCATAGGCCTTATGCTCCCCCTCAAGCTCAAGCTCAAGGTCGCCTTTGTAACCGTTGTAGACAACCATGTCACCCCGGCGTTGGATGCTTCAACCGACCTTACATTTGCTACTTTTGCCAGAAGCACGGTCACCGTTATGATGAATGCCGCGATCGGAAGTTGCCCCTTCCAATTGCCAAACCCAAGGGATCTATCTATGTGCTAAGCCGAGTCGAAGCCAATGCTCATCTGGAGATAATTACGGGTATGTTTTGAATCTTAGAGCAACCGTGTCTTATTCTATTTGACACCGAAGCATTTATGTCCTTTGTGTCTTCAATTTATGTTGATAAGTTATCTATCGAGCCTAATTCTAGTGAGGATACCCCCATATCCTTGCCATCCGGAGAAATTATCTCATGTTATACCATTTACCCTAATGTCCCTATCTCTATTGCGGGAACCATCTTTCCCACTAATCTCTTTAAGTTTCCTCTAGGAGAGTTTGATGTAATCCTAGGTATTGATTGGCTAGCGTTGTACCACGCTAGATTCGAGTGTAGAGATAAAAAAAATTATTTAAAGAGTCCTTTAGGAGTTAGAATAACCTATAAGGGGTCTCATTTCCGAATGGGTGTGCAATTGATTTCCGCAATGAAGTTGGTGAGTATGGTAAGAAAGGGTCACCAAGCGTTCTTGTGTATTGTGACTTCTACAACTACCATCTTACCAAAGATTGAAGACGTGCCGATAGTACGTGACTTTGTTGATGTATTCCCCGAAGACTTGCCCGGAATCCCTCCCTAGCGTGATGTTGAGTTTTCCATTGATCTTGTGCCCGGATCCGGACCCATAGCTAAAGCTCCTTACCGCATGGCTTCAATCGAGTTGAAAGAGTAAAGGAAGCAACTTGATGAAATGATTGAAAAAGGTTTGATTCGACCGAGTGCCTCACCTTGGGGTGCTCCCGTTCTCTTTGTGAAAAAGAAGGATGGTTCCATGAGACTTTGTATTGACTACCGTGAGTTGAACCGAATTACAATCAAGAACAAGTATCCTTTACAAAGAATTGAGGATTTGTTTGATCAACTAAAGGGTGCTTCTACCTTTTCCAAGATTGATTTGAGATCCGGATACCACCAAATTCCCGTTCGTGATGCCGATATACCGAAGACCGCTTTTAGTACAAGGTATAGTCACTTTGATTTCAAAGTGATGCCATTTGGTTTGACAAATGCTCCCGCTATTTTCATGGATCAAATGAACCGCACTTTTAGTGAGTATCTTGATAAGTGTGTAGTGGTTTTCATCGACGACATCCTTATTTTCTCCAAGACCGAAGAAGAGCATGCTATTCAACTTAGGACCATATTGGGTGTCCTTCGTCGTAAAAAGTGGTTTGCCAAATTCTCTAAGTGTGAACTTTGGTTACCTAAGGTGTCCTTTCTTGTACATGTAATTTCTAAAGAAGGTGTGATGGTAGATCCTTCTAAGATTGAAGCCGTGGTTGGTTGGAAGAGTCCAACCGATGTTAGAGAAGTACAAAGTTTTCTTGGTTTACCTGGTTACTACCGTCGATTTGTCAAAGATTTCTCAAAGCTTGCTAGAACGATGACTCAATTATTGAAGAAAGAAACCAAGTTCGTATGGAATGAAGCTTGTGAATCCGCTTTTCAAGAATTAGAGAAAAGGTTGACTACCGCCCCGGTGTTGACCTTACCTGAAGATGGTGTAGACTTTGATGTCTACTGTGATGCTTCCAAGATGGGATTGGGTTGTGTGATTATGCAAAATAGGAAAGTGGTTGCTTATGTCTCGAGACAGTTAAGAGTTCATGAAGTGAACTACCCTACTCATGATCTGGAATTAGCCGTCGTGGTCCATGCCTTGAAAGTGTGGAGGCACTATCTTATTGGTGTTCATTGTCGCATATTTACCGATCACAAGAGTTTGAAGTACATATTTACTCAAAAAGAGTTGAATATGAGACGAAGAAGATGGTTGGAATTGGTGAATGACTATGATTTTGAGTTGCTATTGTTGGAGTAGGTGTCCTCCACAATAGTGCGCCACATAATAAATCGTATTATGGAATATAATTGGGATATTTATTGACTATATATATGATTAGTCAGTTGATTAACGTAAATCAATAACGGTTGGCTGACTAGAGTTTGACGTTATTGTCGTTTGACGGCGGTGATCAACTGATCCCTTTCGGTCACACCTAAAGGATGAAATCCAAATAGTAACTAATTATTTGTATACGATACAGTTAATTAGTACATTACATATATTCGATATGTACGAGAGTTAATTATTAGAAATTGAGTTAAGAACTCAAATTCGATTAAACTTATTTTTCAATTATGCGATAATTGACTAATAAATTTATATCTTATTTTAATACGATTAAATAAGATTTAACTTAGTAATTAATCGTTAAATTACTAAATTAGTTGAGGTTTTGAGATAGAGGTAATTAGTTAATTATATTTACAAAGAGTTGTAAAATAAATTAACTAAGCATTGTGGGACCCATTATATATTGATATAATGGTAAAATATTACTTAAAATGTTAAGTACATATTATTTATTTAATTGAGTCATATAATTGTTATATGATCAAATTAACACTTAATTATACAAGATAATTAACCATATGATCAATAAGTATTTGTGAGACAAATATCAAAAATCAAAATGGATCCAACTAGGCCAAAATGGCCGGTTATGTTGTAGTTACAAAGGTGATGATTTTTGTTCTTGTTTATACTCTTTAGTTACTAATTGAAAGTGACATAACAAGTTGAAATAATCATCACTTATACTACAACACTCCACTCTAATGCATGTGATCAAATTGAACAAAATAATAGTCCAATTTTGGACAATGTGGTCCGACCAAATGGCCTTTATAATGAACTATTGTTGTTCATTTTACTACTACTTCATTTTGTGCAATTAGTTTACTTCTCTCTAAAATTCTTCCTCTCACTAAAACTCTCATAAACTAATATTTCTTAAGTATTACTAGTGTAGTAATATAGTCATAATATTAGTAGTATATTATCTATCTTATTATAAGAGTAGATTATTTGGGTTAATCTTGGTGCAACTTGAAGGAGGTCTTCTAGTTTGGAGATTTCTTGTGTTCATCCATATTTGTAGCTCAAGAACAACAAGAAGGAGTTCTTGTTGTGCCCATATATTTTCCATATCAATGTGAGGAAATTTCTTCTTTTATATAAATGTCTTTATATTTGCATGCATGTTACATAGATCATTAAATACTAAATTAACAAGTAATTTAGCAACTAATTAGAGGAGTCTAATTAAGGTCTATGGACTTTCATGTGGTATCAGAGCTAGCTTGTAGCATGCATGTTCATTTTGGACATTTTTATTAAAGTTATAAGATAACTAATAAATCAAAGATTTTGAGTTAAAATACGATTCTGACGAAATTTTTGGTGCATGTATACCTACTGACCTCAAAATGTTTGTGGTCAAATTTCGTGATTTTAGGGATTAATTTGCTATTTATTTGGATTTTTGGCGTTTAAACCGAGTTAACATGCATTTTATGAGTTAAAAGTTAACTAAAAATAGTTGCATGTTGATTCTGGCCATGAAATTTTAATATGATCTCACATGCATTTCTTACATATTGTATGTAAAATTTCGTGACTTTTACTTATGTATTTCATGTTCATTAATATTTATACGATAAAAGTCGATAATATGAGATTATAACGTTCATAAAATTGAAACGTCCATTTCTGGTCTTGAAACTTTTTTTTAAATTTTATATTTTGATTTTGATACTCTTGGTTAAATTTCATAATTTGTTTCACGTTTTCACTATATCTAATGTTTTTATTTGATAAAACCATTAAATACAAAGCTATTTGTTCATAAAATTATTTTAAATTTTTTGAGCAAATGTTTTTTATTTTTATAGTTCCTAAAATTGTTCCAGAATGTATAAAAGTTTTGGTTTCAAATTTTATGATGTTTATATTTTATTTTGGTTTTATTTCATAATTGTTATGATTAAACCGTAATATTTAGCAAATGAAATCAAATCGATCTAATTAATAACCAAAAAAATTAGTAATGACTAATTTTGAGTTCTAAATCAGTTTATTTAATTAGTTTGAATTTAAATGAGATTTAAAAGTTGATAGTGATTTTTAATGGTTAAAAATCAATAAATCCCGAAAAAAAAATCGAGCTACAATGAGCATGAATTGAACTTAGGACGATTTTGGCATGAATTTGGCAGCAATTTATTTTATTTATGTTTGAATGAATGAATGTCATTTATTTAATAATTTATGCAAAGTTTGTACCTAGTATGACCTAGTTATTTTTAATCGTTATTACCCGTAATGTAAGGGAATAACGGTTTGGTTGTAATTTTTATTGCGATCTCGTATCGCCGGTTTGTATAATTTAATAATTTTATTTTATAGAATAAATGTATATTAGGAATTTGTATATTTGTATATTTGTAATTATTTTTTATGAAGACCGGTGACTCCCTCAAGACGGTGCCATTTTGGAAGGTGTTCCAAGTGAAGAGGCAAGGGACCAAGGAGTTGGTTTCCGAATTTGTAACTATCTAGTTAATTTTGATTAGCTAGGTGGCGATACTAGGATTTTAAAAAAAAAATTTTTGTTTGCTGGTTGCTTGCTTTATTCCGCCTTCATGCCCCCAACGCCATTCCCCCAACGCGTAACCACATGTCCCATTTTTATTTGACCATTATTGTAAATTCACCGTTATTCACAAATTCACCAAATTAGTCATGTATAGGGACTTATATAACTAAATTGACAAGATCTCTCACATATTTAAAAATTGAGATTAGCCTTACCAATTAAAAAAACACCTATGAATCACGTGTTCATTAGGGCTACCACGCTCGTGGGTCCCTTTTTACCTCGGGTAAGTAGGGTGATACGATCACAAGCTAAAATTGGATTGGACTCAAAGAGATAAGCGTTATCTTGGGACTAGGAGATGGATTTAGTTGAAATCCGTCAACCAAGAGTTCTAAGGGTAGAATTAGTCAAGTAATGACTTACCATTTCTAGATAAAAGTAGCATGCGATGACTATTTTATTTAAAGATGGGTCTTGGAATCATTTATATAATTTAGGGAGAGGTCATTATATGAATGAATAACTGGTAACAAAGTTTTTCAAGTAAATTAACAATGAATGTTTAGTATATTATGCAGCAGGAGCTGGGGCACAGGGCAGGGCAGAATTCAACACTAGGGACAAGGAGCAGGCCAAGGGGGATCAAGGGGTGAGCATTGGTAACCAAGGGGAGGTCTTCATGGGTATCCAAGGGTCAATCTGGGGGCAAGGGATGGGTAACAAAAGGGGGAGCTGCAAGCTGAGCCATGTTGGCCAGGACACGAGCCAGGACACGAGCCAGGACACGAGCCAGGACACGAGCCAAACAAGCCAAAGACAAACCCACCAACACCCAACCACAAAATCACAAAAACAGCCTACAACAGCCACTTGGGGAAGCCATAACTACCACCACACTTCAAACCACCAGCTACCACCAAGCCCAGCTAAAACCTTACCCACCTAGGTCCAAAAAGTCCTAGGGAACCAGTTCCAAAACACAACACAACTACCCTAAAAATCCAAATCAAAACAGCCTACCTAAAGCATAAAGCATAAAGCAGTCTTTCCATTTCGAGCTAAAAACTGAAAGACTATCTCCAACAGTCTTTCCTTGTCTTCCCTACTATTAGAACTACTGCAGAAGAAGGTCAATGAGTATTAATGAGCTTCGTCCACAAGCTTCAAGCCAACACCAAGCAACAAAACACAACCTGGAGCATGTCACTGTCATATGTCTGCATTTGTCTGTTTTCAATTTTCTTTTGTATTTTCAATCTGAAATTGTAGCCAGTAACTTGTCACGTTTATGTAGATTAATCCTGGCCCTTAGATGTTATTCTAGGGTTGTATTAGATCAAGCATTGAGGCCTATATAAGGACCCATGCTCTTTTGTATAAGGCAGTTGATTATTGAATGAAAAAAAACTTGAGCATTGTTCTCATTTCCAAAATCTTTCCAACTTGTGCTTTGTCTTAGTTGAAAGTCAGGCCTGATAACATCCTGTGCTAGGCTGTGGTTGTTGATCTAAGTCTGTGGCAAGTTAGATATCCCTGTGCTTAGACTGTGGGGTGTTTTGCTTGTTGTTTAGTTCAAGTCTGCTTACCTATGCTTGGCTGTGGTAAGGAGTCTTAGCTAGTCTAGTTTGTTGTTTGATTCCCTGTGTTGAGCTGTGGGAGTTAAGTGACATCCATATCCAGTGCTAGATAGGAGTCAAGGGTCCAAATCCTAACACACCCCTATAATATCACTGCAATTCTGGCATCAGAGCTTTGGTTGTGAGGCCATTGTTATCCTAACTACAACAAAAACACAAAAAATAACCCAATGAGTGAAGAGAGGCTTGCCGGTATTGAAGGCAAGGTGGATCAGCTAGCAGGCACTGTCAATGTAGTGCTGGCTGCCTTGAACACTGTCATGGAGAACATTACACATCCACTGAGGGGAAGACCCCCCCCTAGAGGCAGAGGCAGAGGTCGTGGCCACATGGGCATGGGAAGAGGGCAGCCCCTGCAGGAGGAAGAAGGGTCAGACTCAGGAGAAAGCAACAGAACCTATGAGGAGATTCCAGAGCACACTGACAAGCATCTCAAGGTAGAAATTCCTGAATTCTCTGGTAGTTTAAACCCTGATGATCTATTAGAATGGATTAGGGATGTTGAGAAGGTATTTGAATACAAAAGTTACTCTGATATTAAGTCTTTTAAAGTTGCTGTGCTAAGATTGAAAGGGTATGCATCCCTATGGTTTGACAACTTAAAGCACCAAAGGATTAAGGAGGGTAAGGAACCTCTTAGGTCTTGGTCAAAACTGAAAAAGAAAATGCTAAACAAATTTGTCACTAAAGACTACACCCAAGATCTGTTCATTAAACTATCCAAACTGAGACAAGAAGAGAGGTCTGTGGAGGCATACCTCAGGGACTTTGAGCAATTGACTCTCCAGTGTGAGGTCAATGAGAAACCTGAGCAAAGGATTGCCAGATTCTTGGAGGGTTTAGATAGGAGCATTGCTGCTAGAGTTAGGATGCAACCTTTGTGGTCCTATGATGATGTTGTCAACCTGGCTTTAAGGGTTGAAAAAATGGGGAAAACCAAACCAACTCTACCTAAGCCTGTTACTAGACCTGCATACAAACCTTACAGTGGTATTAGGATGGGAGAGACCCCTAAAACAACCAGCCAGTCAACCACAGACAAAGGAAAGGGAGTTGTGAACTCTAAACCCAACCCCACCCCAACTGAGAACAAAATCAGATGTTTCCAATGCCAAGGTTATGGTCACTTTAGGAAGGACTGTCCTTCTAAGAGAACCATGACACTTATGGAGGTAGAAGAGTGGGAGAAGGAGGGATTAGTTGAGTATGAGGTTGATGACAGCATGGTGTTAGAGGTAGTGACAGCTGAGGAGGAACCAATGCAGGACTTGGTCATGGCTCATCCTGACACAGGCCATAACTTGGTCCTATGGAGGGTCATGCACTCTCAACATACTCCATTGGAGGATGACCAGAGGTCTTTGATATTCAGAAGCAGGTGCACCATTCAAGAGAGGGTATGCAACTTGATCATTGATGGGGGGAGTTGTACAATTGTGGCTTCCATCACCCTAGTGAACAAGCTAAGTCTGATTACTCAAGAGCATCCACACCCCTATAAACTGAGATGGCTTAACAAGGGGGCTGAGGTGAGGGTTGATAGGCAATGCCTGGTGCCATTCTCTATTGGGAAGGTATACCAAGATGAGGTATTGTGTGATGTAGTACCAATGGATGCCTGTCACCTACTACTAGGGAGGCCTTGGGAGTTTGATAGAAACACCACTCATCAGGGTAGGGATAACACCTATAGCTTCAGGCATGGGGGAAAGAAGGTAACTTTGACACCTCTACCACCCAACCAGAGGAATTATGGGAGTCCCAATGTGCCAGAGGAGGTCAATGGGGTGTTGTTTTTATCAGAGGCAGCTATGATCAAGGAGATGAAGCAAGAACAACCTGTGATCATCTTGCTATCTAAGGAAGTAACAGAAGGGGAAGGTTCCAAGTTGCCAGCAGAGGTTGAACCTTTGATCTTGAGATACAAGGAGGTCTTTCCAAGAGAGTTACCAGATGGACTACCACCCCTAAGAGGGATTGAGCACCACATTGATTTGGTCCCAGGTTCTGTGCTGCCAAATAGGCCAGCCTACAGGAGTGACCCAACTGCCACCAAGGAGTTGCAGAAGCAGATTGAGGAGCTTATGAGCAACGGGTTTGTGAGGGAGTCCCTAAGCCCTTGTGCTGTACCTGCTCTACTAGTGCCCAAGAAGGATGGCACCTGGAGGATGTGCACTGACAGCAGGGCAATCAACAACATTACAGTCAAGTATAGGTTCCCCATTCCAAGGCTAGATGACATGCTTGATGAGCTAAGTGGAGCTCAGGTCTTTTATAAGATTGATCTAAGGCAGGGTTACCATCAGGTGAGGCTCAGAGAGGGGGATGAATGGAAGACTGCATTCAAGACAAAACATGGTCTGTATGAATGGCTTGTCATGCCATTTGGACTATCCAATGCACCAAGCACCTTCATGAGACTTATGACAGAAGTGTTGAGGCCTTGTTTAGGCAGGTTTGCTGTGGTTTACTTTGATGACATCCTAGTGTATAGTAGCAGCAGAGGGGAACATCTCAGGCACCTTGAAACAATCTTTGGGATCTTAAAGGAACAGAAGCTGTATGGGAAGCTAGAGAAGTGTACCTTCATGGTTGAGGAGGTTGCATTTCTGGGGTACATTGTGTCAGGAAGAGGAATCTCAGTTGATCAGGAGAAGGTTGCAGCCATTCAAACATGGCCTACACCTAAAACCATCACTGAGGTGAGGGGGTTCCATGGGTTAGCTTCATTCTATAGGAGATTCATCAAGAACTTCAGTTCAGTTGTAGCACCCATCACTGAGTGCTTGAAGAAAGGGGAGTTTCAGTGGACTGAGGAGGCCCAACAATCCTTCGAGAGGATCAAGAGGTTGATGTGTGAGACTCCAATCCTTAAACTACCTGACTTTGATCAGCTGTTTGAGGTGGAATGTGATGCCAGTGGGGTTGGCATTGGGGCAGTGTTGATACAAGGGCAAAAGCCAGTTGCTTATTTTAGTGAGAAACTGAATGGTGCCAAGCTCAAGTACTCCACTTATGATAAGGAATTCTATGCCATCATCAGAGCAGTCATGCATTGGGGGCACTACTTGAAGCCAAAGCCTTTTGTTCTGCACTCGGATCATGAGGCATTGAAGTATATCAGTGGCCCACACAAGCTGAATCACAGGCATGCCAAGTGGGTAGAGTTTCTACAATCCTTTACATTCTCTAGTAAGTATAAGGAGGGGAAACAGAATGTTGTGGCAGATGCACTGTCAAGGAGGCATTCTTTGTTATCAGTCATGGAGCAAAGGGTGTTGGGGTTTGAATTTCTGAAAGAATTGTACAAGGAGGACCCTGACTTTGCTGAGGAATGGATCACACAAACTGGAGGAGGAAGGACTCAAGGGGGGAAGTACATGCTGCAGGAAGGGTTCTTGTTCCAAGGAAACAAGCTATGCATCCCAAGGGGCTCTTACAGGGACCTACTCATCAGAGGAGTACACTCAGGAGGACTAGGGGGACACTTTGGGGTTCAAAAGACACTTGAAATACTGCAGGATCAATTCTATTGGCCCAGGATGATAGGGGATGTTCAGGTTGTCCTCAGGAGGTGCTCCACATGTCAACAAGCCAAGAGCTCTTTCCAGACTGGACCTTACACTCCACTACCAGTGCCAAACAAACCCTGGGAGGATGTGAGCATGGACTTTATTGTTGCACTACCCAGAACACAAAGAGGTAAGGATTCTGTAATGGTTGTTGTTGACAGGTTTAGCAAGATGGCTCACTTTGGGGCTTGCAAGAAGACTGAGGATGCTGCAAGTGTTGCTGAGCTATACTTGAAGGAGATTGTGAGGCTACATGGGGTTCCTAAGTCAATAGTCTCAGACAGGGATGTTAAGTTCATGAGTTACTTCTGGAAAACACTATGGAGAATCTTGAAGACCAGGCTTTTGTTCAGCACTTCTCACCACCCTCAGACTGATGGCCAAACTGAGGTCACAAACAAGACTCTAGGGAGGATCTTGAGGTGTCTGGTAAGCAAGTCATTGAAGGATTGGGACTTGAAGCTAGCTCATGCTGAGTTTGCTTTCAACAGAGCACCCTCATCTGCAACAGGTCACAGTCCATTTGAGGTTGTCTATGGGATTAACCCACTTATGCCACTGGAATTAGCTAACATACCAAGGGAGGAGGTGAACTTTGATGCAAAGAGGAGGGTTGAGCAGATGGTGAAGCTTCATGAGGCAGTCAGAAAGCAGATAGAAGGAGCAAATGAGAGGTACAAGAAACAGTCCAAGGTTCCTAGGTCCAAGAAGGAGTTTGTGCCAGGGGATTTAGTGTGGCTCCACTTGAGGAAGGAGAGGTTCCCAGCTAGGAGGAAGAACAAACTCATGCATAGAGCTGATGGTCCATTTGAAATCATAGAAAGTGTTGGTCCTAATGCATACAAGGTTGATCTACCAGGAGACTATGGGGTTCATGGCACTTTCAATGTAGGGGATCTCAGTCCATACTATGGGGATTCTGGAGATGAGGAGGCTACAGGCTTGAGGACAAGCCCAAATCAACCAGGGGAGGATGCAGCAGGAGCTGGGGCACAGGGCAGGGCAGAATTCAACACTAGGGACAAGGAGCAGGCCAAGGGGGATCAAGGGGTGAGCATTGGTAACCAAGGGGAGGTCTTCATGGGTATCCAAGGGTCAATCTGGGGGCAAGGGATGGGTAACAAAAGGGGGAGCTGCAAGCTGAGCCATGTTGGCCAGGACACGAGCCAGGACACGAGCCAGGACACGAGCCAAGACACGAGCCAAACAAGCCAAAGACAAACCCACCAACACCCAACCACAAAATCACAAAAACAGCCTACAACAGCCACTTGGGGAAGCCATAACTACCACCACACTTCAAACCACCAGCTACCACCAAGCCCAGCTAAAACCTTACCCACCTAGGTCCAAAAAGTCCTAGGGAACCAGTTCCAAAACACAACACAACTACCCTAAAAATCCAAATCAAAACAGCCTACCTAAAGCATAAAGCATAAAGCAGTCTTTCCATTTCTAGCTAAAAACTGAAAGACTATCTCCACAAGTCTTTCCTTGTCTTCCCTACTATTAGAACTACTGCAGAAGAAGGTCAATGAGTATTAATGAGCTTCGTCCACAAGCTTCAAGCCAACACCAAGCAACAAAGCACAACCTGGAGCATGTCACTGTCATATGTCTGCAATTGTCTGTTTTCAGTTTTCTTTTGTATTTTCAATCTGAAATTGTAGCCAGTAACTTGTCACGTTTATGTAGATTATGATAGTTCATAGACCCTAATTAGACTCCTCTAATTAGTTACTAAATTACTTATTAATTTAGTGTTTAATAATGATCTATGTAACATGCATGCAAATTAAAATGCATAATAAAAAGTAAGAAGAAATTTCCTTACATTGGGAAAATTTCGGTTTTATGGGCACAACAAGAAACACCTTTCTTGTTGTTCTTGTGCTAGAATGAAAAAGATGATCCTCCTTGTAATCTTCAAAATAGAAGACCTCCTTTGAGATGCACCCAAGAGAGAACCCAAACTAATCACTTAGTTTTTGACTAGAAAACACAAGTGAAAAGATGAACTAATATTAGATTTTATTACTACTCTAGTAATAGGAAATATTAGTATTTGAGAGGTTTTAGAGAGATGAGGATTTTAGTGAGATAAGCATTCAAAACAAGAATGAACAAGCAAAACAAAATGAACAACAAAGTTGTCCTTATAAGGACACTATGGTCCGGCTATAGCAAGCCTATGTGGCCTCTTATTTTGCTTAAAATAATCCCATGCAATTACTTTGAGTGTAGTAGTGAATAAGATCATGATCATGTGTCATAAACATGACATGATCACATGTTGTAGTATGATACAAGAAACAACAACCCTCATGTTATACACTACATGATTTCGGCATTCACTAGTGTCATGTGGTCCATTTTGATTTTTGATATTTGTCCCACAAATACTTATAATCATATGTTTAATTATCTTGTATAATTAAGGGTTAATTTGATCATATAACAATTGTATGACTCAAATTAATAAATAATATACACTTAACTTTTAAGTGATATTTTATCATTATATCAATATATAATGGGTCCCACAATGCCTAGTTAGTTTATTTTACACCTCCTTGTAAATATAATTAACTAATCACCTCTACCTCAAAGTATATGCATAACCTCAACTAATTTAATGAATTAACTATTAATCATTAAATTAAATCTTATTCAATCGTATTAAAATAAGACGTAAAATTTATTCAGTCAGTTATCGTATAATTGACTAATAAACTTATCCGGAATGAGTTCGTAACTCACTTTCCAATAAATAACTCTCGTAACTAAACATATATCAAATATATATGTAAAGTACTAATTAATATGTATCGTATACAAATAATTAGATTTGATGTTTGGGTCTCATCCTATAGGTGTGACCGAAAGGGGTCAGTTGATTACCGCCGTCATACGACAATAACGTCTAACTCTAGTCAGCTGACCGTTATCGATTTACGTTAATCAACTGACGTGGAGTATCAAAATACTAGTCATCCCGCTAATATTCCAAAATGAGATTTATAATATAAATGCATTATTGTGGAGGACAATTGCTCCAACAATCTCCCACTTGTCCGATACAAGTTGTGCATGTAGTCACACTATTGCGGAGGATTCCTACTCCCACAATATCTCCCACTTGTCTCGACAAGTTGTGTGCTACCAATCCTCTTGTCACTTTAGCGTCACATCCTCCCACTCATCGCAAGGTGTCTTTCAGGTCGCACTTGCGATTGGAAAAATAAATTGAGTGGTTTTCTCGATCTGGAGAGTAACTGCCTGACCGGAAAATCTACCATAGATCTCTTCCGAGCGTGGCCACGCATTTCCAGTCACTACTCCTCGAGTGGCCCAAAGATGTTAATACCCAACGTGGGTGGACAATTCCTGTTGACCCAACTTACACTGTATAATGCAAATCACCATGACCCAGTAGATGCCCATCGGCCTCCTTTCACGGCACGACCTAGGACAAAAACCAAAGTCAATCGGAAAATACACCGACTCAGGTAAATGGTCGCCAGTCTAAAGAATCGACTCATAGGAATATAATAGAAATCCCCGCCACGACCAGGCTTCAACAATTTTGATAAGGGACTCTATCATGGTCACTGTCCGACAGAGTGTCTCTACAGTCTGTCTATGTAAACGATCAGTCATCTCCATGACTCCATGGTGCTGAACCAACCATCGATCGACTTACAATCTAGTCATTTTGAGACGTCACCTCATTGAGTGACTAGGGACAAAATACTAAGTTCATCATGTTCACTTGAATTGGGTTCAACCTTTCTTTCAACCAATTCGGATAAACAAGGTATTAGAATTTAGTCAAACTAAATAAAGGAGTTTAGAATGAAACTCTAACAATGAATTCGATTATCTAATATTTGGAAAAATTGATACGCTATCAATAATTTCATATCTCATAATCTCCAGCAATTCAGGTACATATTTCAATCTCCATTGAAATGACATGACTATCATGTTCAGCCTGCAAAAGGCATGGCTAATGGATTAGCATTACTTGCATCTTTCCCATCGTTCTGATTGCTATTTCTCTTTGTCTACGTAATCTCGTATTACATAAAACTTTCTGAGTACGTGTCTAGGTTTAAATCTAGACTTAGGACTCTTGGCCTAAATGTAGCTCCCACTGTTTTACCTGTATCATAGGATATGATATACAACTACAGGAACTACTTCTAGTCCCTCCAATACAGTCCAATCCAAGCTACCTTCATATGCATCATCATATGACGCAATGTACTCCATTTCCGTTGTAAAATCCGTAATGATAAACTGCCTGGAACATTTCCAGCGGATATATGACATTTATATTTTAAAATGTCACTCCTACTTGGAACCTTTCCAATAGTATTTTCTGTTTGGAACTCTTCCAACAGATAAATCTTCTATAAAACACAGCCAACTCGTGATTTCAAATCACTTTGATCAGTTTGGAAACTGAAGTCTGTGTAACCCTTACACGCAACTCATTTTAAACTCCAAACACATGGAACATATCTTTTAGTCCTTCGCAAGTACTAAGGATGTTCTTTATGGCTATTAAGTGACTCTCACTTTGATTTGATTGCAAATGATTCGTCATACTCAAAGCATGCGAAATGTCAGATTGAGTATACATCATAGCGTATATAATTGATCCCGCAGCGGAAGCAAAAGGAATCAATTATGATGTGTTCAACTTCCTTGAACTAGTCAAAGATCTTATCAATATAAGAATTTTGACTCAATGCTAATATCCTTTTAGATTATCTCCATAAATCCAGATATCTAAAAGATGTATTCTACTTCTCCAAAATCTTTCATCATCTAAAATGATCAATATGTCTCCACATATAAGACTGATGCACACCACTTTACTCCCACTAAACTTCATGTATAAACATAATTCCTCGAGATAACGAGAAATATTTTGCAACATGATTGACACACTAATTCCAACTCTTTTGTGCTTACTTAAGACATACTCTTAAGCTTGCAAATTAACTTAGGATAATTAGGATCTACGAACCCACAGGTGAATATAAAATATACTAACTCCTCTCTAGAATCGTATTCAAGAAGGTGGTTGTTGAGATCCAGTTGGCATCATACTATTATGATATCTGTAATGGCTAAGTATATTCGAATGGATCAAAGAATTAAGGTTGGTGCAAAACTCTTTGCCTACCAAGTTATCTTTGAAAACATTTTAATGTTCATCCATGCAAATTTTGATCTTTAAAAATTAATTTACATTTGAAGAGGTCGTACTTCTTCAAGTAAAATGTTACCAGGTCACATACCTGACCATCATGCATGGAGTCCATTACGAATCGTATGACTCTAAGCCATATCAAGAAGTTGGGATTAAAAACAGTCTTTTATAAGTCGCATTTTAGAATTCAGCACTATAAAGGAGCGATATTCCACCTGACCTCCTAGGATCCGAAGAAACAACTACTGAACAAGCAATGAGGAAAACTTTTTCCGGACCTTATGCTCAGTTTGTGGCTCTTGAAACATTTTCTCCCACTCTGTCTTACCAAGAAATAATCGTATTTTTATTGAAAGACAGTATTACGAGTCACAAACGCTTTGTTCTCGTTGTTAACGTAGGATTATTGAGCATTTGTTTCATACGGATAACTTATAAATTAGGTACGCTACCTACCCATATCGTATATGGAATGAAATCAGACTGTTTTAAATGTGTTTTAATATGGTGGGAAAAGAAATAGCAGACAAAAATATTAAGATCCCAAGGTTAGTCAAATGGCTCATTTTGACTTGATAAAGACAAAACCATATCGTATAAGGTTCTGTTTCTCTATTCAACAACACCTTATCTAATAATGTGTATTAGAGAAGTTAACTTGTGAAACCATTTCACAATACTTTTGGTGAAAATCAAAGTCAATACTTAGATATTTGTAGTTACGATTTAGTCGTAAGTGCTAGATCTAATGCTCTAGTGGTTAACTACTTCTCATTGAAGCTCTTTGAACTTTTCAAAGATTTCTCTTAGCACCTCATTAAGTAGAATCAAACATAATATCTACTTAAATCGTCGGTAAATCAAGTGAAGTAATCATTACCATCTCTGGTTGTGTTTATTGGACCACACGTATTCTTGTGTAATGGGGCCAATAATTTACTAGTTCGATTTCCTTTTCAACAAAAGGGCACGAATCATCTTGCCTTGAATACAAGATTCGTACACACCATAAGATTCAAAATCAGATGGGTTAGGGATAGTTGTTAATACTAGCCTCTTAATGTGTTACACAATCCAGAATTAAGATTAGACAATGGTCACCAATTTTGAGCCTTTTTCAATCTATATGACAAGTAATTACTAGTTTTAGGTCAAGAATATAATTACCTTTGATTGGTATGGGATTACCATTGACCAAGTATAGGCATAAAAAGATACAACGTTTGTTCTATTCACAAAAGTGAAACACTTGTGTCGTACACAAAAGTGGATACTATGTTCTTTATTTAGAGGTTATGTACATAATAACGTTTATTAAAGTATACCTCTAAATCCAAAACTAGATTGATCACATTATAACTTTTATATGTCTCTATAGAAATAAAACTACAATAGTTATATTTCCCTTGTAGGTCGACATTTAATTATGGTTAGTCGTCGCACGAATCATTATTATATGCATTGAATACATTGATGAAAACCATAATAGGTATCTAATACCCAAAAATTGCATTTAGCAAAATAAATGTCGATCATATAGATTTTATGGGTGAAAAATTACACCCTATTTCTAACTCTTTAGAAAACTTTGGGAAGATCCTTTTCTTGTGTCCTACACTGTAAAATAGAATCGTCAAAAGTTGGGTTCGACACCTTGCTTGGGTTTTGACTTTACTATTCAAAATAGTCTTGCCTTTATCCCATGCCATGTGTCAAAGTCGAGCCAACCTACTCTTGAACCTCGTCTTAACAATTAAGAATATAAACATCATTCTTAGTGCTCCCACTCACTTTCATGAATCTCTACTTAGACAAGTATATAGGAATTATTGTGAAGACTATTCTTCATTTCATTCATGGTTTTACCTTCAAAAGGATAAACTTTTCATGAAGTGATTACGGTATTTGATTTGTTCACGATTTCAAATAAATCGATTAACCTAGTCATCCCAATTGTTTTGGCCTCTTTTGAGGTAAGCCTCGATAAGGAGCATTATGATGACATACCAAAATACAAATATTTTCTTTGGAGCAAAAAATGATTGTACCATTGTTATAAGAAGGCGTCACTAAATATTCAAAAACGCTTTTTGACTAATTGTGACTTATTCATTTACTCTTCATAAGAGACATTTGCAATGTTGAATATGAGGATCAAAAGATACAATTCATTTTGTCTTTAGCTACGGTGGTATAAAAGGAGATTGCAATCAAAAAATGCTACCGTATAAAATAATGGAAACTTTTCCACGATTGAACGGATTTATAAGTTCATAGAAGAAAAATAATTGTCATTGCGCGAATAAAAATAAATATCAACGGAAAATAAACATTCATTGCTTATATATAATTCACTTGTAAAACAATTTTAACAAGACACTCATATAATGACCCCTCACGAAATTATATAAGCGATTCCGAGACCCGCTTTTTAGACAAAAGAACATGTTATGCAACTTTTATGTAAAAGACGGTAAGTCAACTTTTGACTAATTCTACTCCTAGAACTCTCGGTCGACGGATTTCAACTAAACCCATCTCTTAGTCCCAAGATAACGTTTATCTTGTTGAGTCCAACCCAATTTAGGCGTGTGATCGTATCACCCTACTTACCCGAGGTAAAAAGGTCCACGTTGTGGTTGTCCTAATGAACACGGGATTCATAGGTGCTTCAATTGGTAAGGCTAAATCTCAATTCCTTTTTAAGTTATGTGAGAGGTCATGCCAATTTTAGTTATTAATTCCCTATAAGTGAACTAAGTCGTTGAATTTTGAATAACGTTGAATTGACAATCGATAAATAAAATGCATGTTGGTGATTTTGGCATGTGCGGAAAAATAAAGCAAGCAATCAAATTAAATCCTAGTATGGCCACCTAGCTAATATAATTAACTAGATGATTACAAATCGGAAACCAACTCCTTGGTCCCTTGCCTCTTCTTGGAACGCCTTCCAATATGGCACCGTCTTTTGGAACACCGACTTTGGGAATCACCGTCTTCACAATAAATAATTACAAAAATACAAATGAATACATAGTAAATTCCTATTATACATTTGATCTATAAAAATGAAATTATTAATTATTACAAAACGGCGATACGAAATCGCAATAAATTACAACCAAATCGGTATTCCCTTACATTACGGGTAATACCGATTAAAATAATCTAGGCCATACTAGGTACATCTTGCAATAAAATAAATAAATGACATTCATTCATTCAACATAAACAACATAAATAAAAATGCTGTAAAATCATGCCAAAATCACCCTCAACACTTGTCATGTTCATTCTAGCTCGGTTCTTACGAATTTTATCGATTTTAGCTACTAAAAATCAATAATCAACACTTAAATCGTATTTAAGCTCAAACTAATTATCTAAACTGATTTAGAACTTAAAATTAGTCCCTACTAATTTCACTTGTATTTAATTAGTTTGAATTGATCGCATTTGCTATTTAAAGAGGTTTAATCATAACTTTTATGAATTAAACCCAAAATAAAATGAAAAATCATTAAAATTGAAAACAAAAATATTTGTACATTCTGGAACACTTCCAGGAACCTCAAGAACAAAAAACATTTGCCCAAAAAATTTGAAATGATTTTATGAACAAATAGCTTTATAAGAATCGGTTTTTATCAAATAAAAACCAACTAAAATAGTAAAATGATGAAACAAATTTTCAAATTTTACCAGGATGATATAAATAATATTTTAAAATGTACAAAAAATTTTTAACTCCAGAAAGTCTCGTTTCAATTTTAAGAACAAAATAACTTCTTTAAATCGATCTTTATCCAATAAAAATCAATAACCATGCAATACATGACTAAATGTCACGAACAATTACATACAATATGTACACCATGCATGTGACAACATATTAAAAATTTGAGGCCAGATTCAACATGCAACTATTTTTAGTTAACTTTTAACATAAAACCGCATGCTAACTAGATTATAAAGGCCATAAATCATAATAAATAGCAAATTAATTCGTAAATTCACCAAATTTGACCACAAACATTTTGAGGTCAGTAGGTATGCATGGAAATCAGAAAATTTCGTGAAAACCATTTTTAACATAAATTTTCGATTTTTTTTTACTCAAGTTATCGTATAACCCGATTTTAATGCTTAAAATCAACATGCATGCTACAAGCTAGCTCTGATACCACATGAAAGTTCATAGACCCTAATTAGACTCCTCTAATTAGTTACTAAATTACTTATTAATTTAGTGTTTAATAATGATCTATGTAACATGCATGCAAATTAAAATGCATAATAAAAGGTAAGAAGAAATTTCCTTACATTGGGAAATTTCGGTTTTATGGGCACAACAAGAAACACCTTTCTTGTTGTTCTTGTGCTATAATGAAAAAGATGATCCTCCTTGTAATCTTCAAATTAGAAGACCTCCTTTGAGATGCACCCAAGAGAAAACCCAAACTAATCACTTGGTTTTTGACTAGAAAACACAAGTGAAAAGATGAACTAATATTAGATTTTATTACTACTCTAGTAATAGGAAATATTAGTATTTGAGAGGTTTTAGAGAGATGAGGATTTTAGTGAGATAAGCATTCAAAACAAGAATGAACAAGCAAGCAAAATGAACAACCAACTTGTCCATTTAAAGGACATATGGTCCGGCTATACCAAGCCTTGGTGGCCCCTTATTTTGCTTAAAATAATCCCATGCAATTACTTTGAGTGTAGTATTGAATAAGATCATGATCATGTGTCATAAACATGACATGATCACATGTTGTAGTATAATACAAGAAACAATAACCATCATGTTATACACTACATGATTTCGGCTCTTACTAGTGTCATGTGGTCCATTTTGATTTTTGATATTTGTCCCACAAATACTTATAATCACATGATTAATTATCTTGTATAATTAAGGATTAATTTGATCATATAACAATTTTATGACTCAAATTAATAAATAATATACACTTAACTTTTAAGTGATATTTTATCATTATATCAATATATAATGGGTCCCACAATGCCTAGTTAGTTTATTTTACAACTCCTTGTAAATATAATTAACTAATCACCTCTACCTCAAAGTATATGCATAACCTCAACTAATTTAATGAATTAACTATTAATCATTAAATTAAATCTTATTTAATCGTATTAAAATAAGACGTAAAATTTATTCAGTCAATTATCGTATAATTGACTAATAAACTTATCCGGAATGAGTTCGTAACTCAATTTCCAATAAATAACTCTCGTAACTAAACATATATCAAATATATATGTAAAGTACTAATTAATATGTATGTATACAAATAATTAGATTTCTGTTTGGGTCTCATCCTATAGGTGTGACCGAAAGGGGTCAGTTGATTACCGCCGTCATACGACAATAACGTCTAACTCTAGTCAGCTGACCGTTATCGATTTACGTTAATCAACTAACGTGGAGTATCAAAATACTAGTCATCCCACTAATATTCCAAAATGAGATTTATAATATAAATGCACTATTGTGGAGGACACTTGCTCCAACAGTTTACAACGGTTACATTGACGACCTTGAGCTTGAGCTTGAGGGGCATAAGGCCTATGAACCACATTTGACGTAGCTCTAGGAATAAAAGGAGCAGGATTCCTTGTATTGGCATTGGAAGAAGGATTAAACCTCCTCTTGTTAGAATAGGAATTTGAGGAAGACGGAATAAACGGCCTCTTCCCAAAAGCATTCGGCCTAGGAGCATAAGAAGGAGAGGGATTGTTCATTAAAGCTTCATCCCTTATAGCCTTCATTGAATTCTCGGCCCACAAAGCATCATCGTAGAGATCTCCAAAGGACGCGGTACCCCTTCTCACTTTACTTTGCAGAACGGCATTCAACTTATTACGATAGTAGAACGCCCGGTCTTCATCATCACGGATAAGCCTCGGCGCAAAGTGAGCGAGCTTATTAAACTCCGTAGTAAACTCTTGAGCGGATAGGTTGCCTTGTTTAAAATCAATGAACTCCTTGAGCCTTTGTTGCTTAAGCTCCTTAGGATAAAATCTACCCTCCACAAGAGCTTTAAAGCAAGCCCAGTTAAAGTCCTCTTCAAGAGTTGCGGTGGCACTTGTGATAGCCCACCAGTTGTTGGCTTCCCGCACTAGAAAGTGCTTTGCAATCCTCACTTTATCCTCTTCCCGGACTTGGTAAAGATCAAACTGCTTTTCCATCTCACGGCACCAGTCGGATAGCTCCGTAGGATCAGGCTCTCCACCATAAGGCACGATCTTACTCCTTGCAATTTGACCCGCCACCCATGCATAACCACCTTGTTGGTTGTCCTCCCTTCTAGGGGGAACTTGGTTGGCATTAGCTAGAGCGGCATCTTGCTGATTCTTAAGCACTTGAGCAAGAGCCTCCATCATAATATTCTCAGCTAAACGCGGTCTAACCATCTTCATAAGAGACAAAAACAAATTAAGTTACTCCTATCAATTAGCATAAACAAATAGACTACCAATTAAAGTCCTTAACTTCTACCCAACTCTCATTTATTATTTTAAGGTCAAGTAGTTTAAGTTAAGGTTCACGTGTGTGCGTCGGGAGCGATCAAAGCTCTGATACCAACTGTGACAACCCTCGCGAATGCGGAATAATAAATCAAACAAGCATGTGAATTATAATGCGGAAATAGGTAGTTTTTAAAAAAAACTTTTATACATGCAAGTTAAATAAGACGAGGAGTGTCAAAATATTACAAACTAAGTACGGAATATACAACAAGGAGACGGGGTCTCTTAAAAGGTTAGCAAAGAACAAGTGTTTAACAACACTAGCTAATATCGTCTAGAGGTGAAAACTTCCAGGGACAACGCCCGCTAGCTCACACCGAACCCCAAAACATCATATCCAAAAAGGCATCCAAGCAAGCAACCTGTTCATTCATGAAAAACATGAACGCCACAGTCAGTGGGGAGTAACTCCGGGTTCTCCCAGCCATATCACATCAAACGTACATATAAGGTAATACGAAAGTAAAGCATGCATACATATATATATACATGTATGTTGCGATAAGATTAGATAGGCAATTCTATAGAAAATGATAAGATCATGTGGAAATCAATTCCAAACCATCATGCTGTTCAAAGACTCGGGAAAGACACTCTTAGGCAATCGAATACGCTCACTAGGGCTTGCATCTTACCGTTAGCGGTATAAGATTGATAAGATTGAGACTCGACAGACAAAACAAGTCAAGTCATGTGATGATCACGATAAATACAACATATTATCATCCATTCACGAACCAAGACATTGACGGTGTCCAATCATGCAATGACCACGAATAAGGTCATGAAATCACGCATTCAAAGACGACACAAGACGACAACTCTCACGGTAAATGAAACGCACTAGCATCGTGTACGTGGCAAGTATGATTAAAAGGCATCCACGGGATCACATTTCCCTGAACTCATACGTGATGCTTACATTTCGCCTATGTAGACACATTTCCTCCTGGTAGGAACGATAAGGCTCCTAATCTAAACCTGGCCAGATTCTCGGAATCACATTTTCCGATTCGACATGCGATGACGTTTCGCATCCAAGACTCGGTCTTACAAATAAAACGCCGAGTACCCACATTCTCGGTAGATCAATTCACGAAAGAGGCGGAAAATGAGCTCAAGCCTCATAACATGCGGTACGCTACATGCAAATAACACCACCTCGCAAGTACACAACATTTGACGGCCGGGTCGATCAACGCATAGCGTTCAACTCCCAACAACGTCTTCGTATGCCCACTAACACATGCATTTAAGCAGTAGGATACCTCTCCGTTCCGACATTCCAGCCTTACTAACGGGAAGGTAGCCAAGGGAATGAGAATACAAAGCACAATACAAAATAGTGCTCAAACCGACTCATTTGTAAAAACCGACTCAAAGTGGGAACATAGCGAAAACCGTCACAAAACATGTGATACATGCGAATGAAATATCATATATCAAAAACATGAATCACTACATGATACCCAAGCATTAGACCAAGTTTAAGAAGCATAATAAATAAGAAACATAGATAACTCTCCAAAACAACAAGTTTGGAAACTAACTTAAACAAGGGTTCACTTCAAACTGTCATAACTAGAGTTCTAGATATGGGAATGCAGAAATTCCAAGTCGAGGTGATAGCTTATCCTCTTACGGTTCCAACGAGTGGTCCCAAGCCCAAAACAAGCAAGTAACGAAGGAGTTATGATCATTCTACCAAAAAGGGTCGGTGCTGTGAATTTGCACGAGTCCACCCTAGAACAACAACCCATTTCCATCATTTCCAATTTTCATAATTTACTTCTATCAACTAACAACAATCAATATTCATCATCAAAAATCATCAAATAACAACAATCATACATCATAACATGATTCCTAAGCTCCTAATCGTATTCTAAATACGATTTCTAACATATAAAGCATGCAAAACACGTAAATGATACCGAGTAACCCTTCACCGTTACCTTTACGCGTCTTTAAACGGTTACTAAGCTTTCCTAGTAGTCTCCACCTACAATTAGGCAAAATAAGATGAATATACTTCATCTTGAGAAAGACGGATAATTTAAAAAGCGAGAAAGACGGTAATTTTATTACCAATACGGATAGAGGAAGCTAAGAGGGGAAGAATAAGACGAACTTACGTGAATTCCGTCAAAGAACGAATGCTCTAGGATGATTCGAAGATCGAAAAATGGATGGAGGCAAGGGTTTGGGGATTTCTTAAAGAGGAAGAATTGATTTTGTGTTTGTGTAGGAAAAATAGGTTAAGGAGTATGAGTATAAGTGGTTATGAAGGGAAAAAGTCAACGGAAGTCAAAGACGACTCAAAAGTCAAGAAAACTCAAAGACGACTCAAAAGTCAAGAAAAGTCAAAGACGACTCAAAAGTCAAGAAAAGTCAAACTCGCCTTAAGACGGGATTCTCATGGAATCTCGCGGAAATTCCAAATACGAACTCGGAAATTCTAAATTCGACTCGGAACATAAAATTATAAATTAAAACTTAAATTTGCTGAAAAGATTTCGTAAAATATTTCTACTAGAAAAATAGGGTACATTTCCGGGTGTTACATTGGTAACTCGGCCTATTTTCCAAACCTACGTCCTATAGGAATAGGAAATCATAGACGAACATGAATTAGGAAGGCGCAAGTGCTGGAAATTCCGAGAAAGGATTTGAGGAAGATGCGCAGCAAGAGCTGTGACCCTTCGAAAGGGCGCAGCTGTTTCTGCGTCATTTCTTTGGTTGATCAGACCTTGACTAAAATAAGGAAAAGATAAATAGTATATATAGCAAGCTCTGTTGAAGATTTTATTCATAAAATTCTTCCAACAATCCGTCTCTCATATAAAAATTCTCAAATCTCGAAAAAACATGCAGTATAATGGATGCCTTTGAAAACCGCCTCAAAGAATGGGCAAATGAGTTCACCCATGCTGAGAAACATGATTTGGGTGCCTACAACCTAGGAACGATCTTGAGTTTGAAATTAGTGAAAGTAGTAAGGTCCTTCCTAGATGCTTGTCTTGAGTATTGGGACCCTAATTTACATGTATTTGCCTTTCCCGGAAGAAATTGCTGCCATTGGGGGATGGGACACAGAAGATGCTCCAGTTATACCCCTTAACTCCTAAGGGTATACGTATAAATTCAGGGACCTCCTTGAATTGACTAAAGCTGAGCTGGATCGTCTTGTAACCTCAAAGGGTGTCCGGATGCATGAATTTCTGGAGCGATTCATAAATAGGGAAGACCCTTATTTGTCATCTGTTGATACGCGTAGGGCCTTTGGGTTTTGCAGTTTGCATGGTTACATTTTCCCAGGGCACATTGACAAGTAGATAAGGTGAAACCCTCTTTTCTTGAGCTTAGTGGAGCAAATAGAGCTGCGCAAGAGCCCATCTTGCCTTTGCTTAGGAGAGATTATCCTTGGCCTAAATAATAGAAAGGCTAACCGCGAGTTTCCATATCTAGGGAGTCCCACCATCTTACAAGTAAAAACTCTTTCTTTTTTCTTTTGTTTTTTTTCGTCTTTTTCTCTCTCTTTGATCCGATGGACTGTGCCATGGTGGCACCTTAGGTCGATTACTGGGGTATCATCTTTGGATATGATTCAGGCACTCCGCGTTCCTGGCTTGGAATTCATGGTATGTATCTTTCCGGAAACACTGATGAGGCAAGTGGGTCTTAGGCAGAGGATCCCGAAACTTGATACTATTCACCAGACTGCCTTGGCTCATACCGCAGAGTCTTGTAGGGAGTGGGCCGCAAGATGGGTACAAAGGAATATGTAGTTCATACCCGTTCCTTTTGGCTCCATATGGGTATCTGACTCATATCTACGATGGAGGAACGCTAGTACTCTTGAAGAGCGCGAGAAGCTAAGAAAGCGCGAGTCTGTGGATTGCCAGATTTATGAATCTGGTAAGGAGATGTCAAAATACTTGACTGAAGGCGAGGAGGAAGTCGGATTCCTAGTCATGCATCAAGTTCAACTGGCGTGGGGCCGGATTTATTCCGTGTCGCATGTGGGGTTGCGCGACGTGCGCTTCCTAGTGCATGCTAAGGGTAGTATCGTTTCAATTGGTCTAGGTTGGTAGGGTTAGCAAATTCATTCCCGTCTAGGTCTGTGATTTTAACTGCACCCCCTGAGAATATGGATTTGACTAAGAAAGGCCCGGCCCAGTTAGGTTTAAACTTTCCTCGTGGATCGACAGGTTTAAACTTTCCTCGTGGATTTGACTAAGGGTAGTATCGTTTGATGTTTCTGGGTTTAACTTGTTTGTTGAATGCTTGTTTTATACGTGCTTGGTATGTCTGTACATTATATAATGCACGCAGTCTACGTTCGTCCAAGAGGACGAGTTCATCATATCTATCCCTCTTCCAATCAGCTTCTGGGATATGATTTTCTAAGAGAATACGCAGATGTGGGATTTCTAGCTCTACTGGTTGTACTGCTTCCATTCCATAAGTTAGATAGAAAGGAGTGCCCCCAGTGGGTGTCCTAACTGAAGTGCGATAGCGCCATAACGCGAAGGGTATCTTGCTTGGCCAATCACGGTAATTGTCAATCATTTTCTTGAGGATTGTGACGACGTTCTTTTTAGATGCCTCCACCGCGCCATTAGTTTGAGGTCTATAAGGGGAGGAATGATGATGAGTGATCTTGTATTTGGCTAGCATTTGTTCATTCTCTACTTGGAAGTGTGACCCATTGTCACTGATGATTTCATGCGGGCAACCATATCGACAGATGATATTGGTTTGTATGAACTTTGCCACATTTTTAGAAGTAAGACTAGTGTAGGATGCTGCTTCAACCCACTTGGTGAAATAGTCGATAGCTACCAAAATGAAACAGTGACCTCCTGTTCCAGCTAGGGTGATCTTTTCGTTGATGTCGATTCCCCATGCATAAAATGGCCAAGGAGAGGTCATGGTGTAAAGCAACGAGGGAGGAACATGTTGAAGATTCCCGAAGATTTGGCAATTATGGTAGTGTCTAGCGTATTTAATATAATCTGACTCCCTAGTCGTCCAGTAATATCCTAGACGTGTGATTTTTTTTTTGCCATCATGGGCCTGCTCATGTGAGGACCGCATTCTCCATCATGTACTTCTTCCATTACTTATCGGGCCGGTGAACGATCAAGGCAACGCAAGATGACACCAAGAGGTGTTCTTCTAAACAATTCTTCTTGCATAAGGAGGTATTGAGAGGCTAGTAAGCGTATGGCACGTTGTGCCCTCTTATCTATCTCTGGTGGGTATGTACCGTTGAGTTTGAAGTTTAGAATGGCTTGGAACCAGGGTTTCTCTGGATTCTCTTCTTCGTCTGTAAGTTGGTACACATAGGCCAATTCTGACCATCGTTCGATGCATAGAGGCATGTTGATTATGTTGTGTGGCATGTTAATCAAGGCTGCAAGTTTTGCAAGAGCGTCTGTAAATTGATTCTCCTCACGAAGTAGATGTAGATAACTGACTTGATCAAAGAACTGGGCAACTTGATCTATCCTGGCCTGATAGGGTGCTAGACTTTCACTTCGAATTTTCCATGATCCCGTGACCTGGTTGATTATCAAGGAGGAGTCTCCATGAACTCGAAGATTCTTAATGCCTAGACTAACCGCCGCTTGTAAACCAATGAGGCAAGCTTCGTATTCTGCTGCGTTGTTTGTCACCTCGAAGTCGAGTTTGACAGATAGTGGTGTATGCTTGCCTTCAGGAGAAATGAGCAACACTCCTACTACGAACCCTCTTAAATTCAATGCACCATCAAAGTAAAGGTCGTAGGAGTCTATACAGGTTTGTAATATATCCTCGTCTTGAAATGACCACATATCTATTGTTTCGGTGTCGTTGATAGGATTGTCTGCGAAAAACTAAGCGATGACACGTCCTTTTATGACTTTCAGAAGTACATATTTGAGATCAAACTCTGAGAGCATTAAAGTCCATCTTGCTAGACGTCCGTTGAGGATGGGTTTCTAGAAGAGGTATTTGATGGGGTCCATTTTAGAGTACACCTTGACCGAGTAGCTAAGCATATAATGATGGAGCTTCTTTGTTGCCCACACAAGAGTGAGGCATGTCTTTTCGAGAGGTGTGTATTTGCACTCATATTCCAAGAACTTCTTACTAAGGTAGTAGATGGCTCTTTCTTCTTTCCCGACAGTTTGTGCAAGCATAGCCCCCATGGCCATTTCTGTGACTGTGAGATATAAACCAAGAGGTTGATCTCGTTGGGGAGGCATTAACACTGGTGGTTTTTCTAATAACTCCTTGATTTTGTCGAATGCCTTTTGGCAATCATCATTCCACATGGTATGATCTGTTTTCTTTAGCTTTTTGAAAATAGGTTCAAAAATCATAGTGAGTTTCGATATGAATCGACTCACATATTGTACTTTGCCCAGGAAACCTCTAACTTATTTCTCTATTTGGGGTTGTGGCATTTCGATTAGGGCCTTGATCTTGGATGGATGAATTTCTATTCCCCTCTGACTGACGACATGTCCTAGAAGTTTGCCTGAAGTTACTCCGAATGCACATTTTTAAGGGTTGAGTCTCATATTGTATTTGCGCAATCTGAGAAAGAACTTGCGAAGATTATCGATATGCCCTTTCCTGTCTTTGGATTTGATAATCATATCATCAACGTAAACCTCCACTTCTTTATGCATCACGTCATGCAATAACGTAGTTGCGGTATGTTGGTATGTAGCTGAAAGTCCATAGACCTTAATTAGACTCCTCTAATTAGTTACTAAATTACTTGTTAATTTAGTATTTAATGATCTATGTAACATGCATGCAAATATAAAGACATTTATATAAAAGAAAAAATTTCCTCACATTGAAATGTTAATGATATGGGCACAACAAGAACTCCTTCTTGTTGTTCTTGAGCTATTATATAGATGATCCTCCGAAAATCTCCAAACTAGAAGATCTCCTTTATATTCACCTAAGATTAACCCAAATAAACTTAACCTATTATTAACTAGATAATAAGAAAAGTTACACTAATATTAGAATATACTACTACTAAAGTAATACTTAGTGAATATTAGTATATGAGAGTTTTGGAAAGATGAGAGGATTTTAGTGAGATAAAGCAAATAAGCAAGAATAAACAACACAAAATGAACAACCATATTGCCCTTTTATAGACAATATGGCCGGTCCATATGTGCCTTACAAGGCACTTATTTTGCTTATTTTAATTCACATGCAAAGTGGTGGAGTGTAGTGTTGAGTGAAATGATTTTAGGTATACTATTCATGTCATAGTCTCATGTGACTTGTGAGCATGAACAAAAGCAACCATCATCACCTACACTACTACTATGACCGGCCACATGTGGCCTTATATGGTCCATTTTGATTTTTGATATTTGTCCCACAAATACTTATTAATCATATGCTTAATTATCTTATATAATTAACTGTTAATTTGATCATATAACAATTATATAACACAAATATAAAAAAAATATGTACTTAACATTTTAAGTGATATTTTACCATTATATCAATATATAATGGGTCCCACAATGCTTAGTTAATTTATTTTACAACTCCTTGTAAATATAATTAACTAATTAGCTCTACCTCAAAATATATGTAAAACCTCAACTAATTTAGTAAATTAACGATTAATTACTAAACTAGATCTTATTTAATCATATTAAAATAAGATATAAATTTATTAGTCAATTATTGCATAATAGAAAGATAAGCTTAATCGAAATTGAGTTCCTAACTCAATTTCTAACTATTAACTCTCGTATATATATATATATATATATATTTATATATATATATATATATATATATTATAATATATATATATATATATATATATATATATATCAAATATATGTAATGGACTAATCAACTGTATCATATACAAATAATTAGTTACAATTTGGGTTTCATCCTATAGGTGTGACCGAAAGAGATCAGTTGATCACCGTCATCATACGACAATAACGTCAAACTCTAGTCAGACAACCGTTATTGGTTTACGCTAATCAACTGACTAATCATATATATATAGTCAACATGTGACAACCTTCGCGAATGCGGAAATAAAACATACAAGCATGTGATATAATAAGCGGAAATACGGTATTTTAAAAACCTTTATACATGCAAGATAAGTATACGAGGAGTGTCAAATTACAAACCGAATACAAAATACTATAAGATAAGAGACGTAGTCTCTCAAAAGATTAACAATGTCAAAGTGTTTAGCAAACTAGCTAATAAACGTCTAGAGGTGTTTCATCCAGGGACAACGCCCGCTAGCTCACACCCGAACCCAAAATACCACAAGCAAAAAGCCATCCAATCAAGCAACCTATTCATCCATGAAAAACATGAACGCCACAGTCAGTGGGGAGTAACTCCGGGTTCTCCCAGCCATATCACATTAAACGTACATAAAGGAAATACAAAAGTAAAAGCATGCATATATAGATATACATGTGAGATACGATAAGAATAGATAGGCAATTCAATATATAATGATAAGAGCATATAGAATACAAATCCGAATCCATCATGTTATACAAAGACTCGGGGAAAGACACTCTTAGGCAACCGAATACGCTCACTAGGGCTTGCATCTCACCGTTAGCGGTATAAGTTTGATAAGATTGAGACTCGACAAACAAACCATGCCAAGTCATGGAATGACCATGAATAATCAATCATGTAATCACCCATCCACACATAACAATACAATGACGACCTCTCTCACGGTAAATGAAACGCACTAGCACCGTGTACATGGCAAGTATGATTAACAGGCATCCACGGGAAAAAAACATTCCCTGAACGCATATACGATTCAATCCATTTCGTATATGTAGACTAATTTCCTCCTGGTAGGAACGATAATAAAATGGCTCCTAATCTAAACCTGGCCAGATTCTCGGAATCACATTTTCCGATTCGACATGCGATAACGTTTCGCATCCAAGACGCGGTCAATCATAGACGCCGAGTACCCACATTCTCGGTAGATCAATTCACAAAAGAGGCGGAAAAGAGCTCGAGCCACATAACAAGCGGTACGCTACATGCAAATAGCACAACCTCGCAAGTACACAACATTTGACGGTCGGGTCGATCAACGCATAGCGTTCAACTCCCAACAACGTCGTCGTATGCCCACTACACATGCAATTAAGCAGTAGGATACCTCCCCGTTCCGACATTCCAGCCTTATGAACGTGGATGTAGCCAAGGGAATGAGAGTACAAAGCACATACCAAAATAGTGCTCAAACCGTAACATTTGTAAAAACCGACTCAAAGTGGGAACATACCAAAAACCGTCACAAAACATGAGAATAGGGAATCATATAAGTTTAAATATGAT